>KZ309166.1:198099-249959 GCA_000376725.2 Ladona fulva | reverse complement strand
CCGGAAACTCCCATTTCTTGGGCGAATACCGGACAGATTTCATTATTATTTTTCTTACGTTCCCCCTGACCGCTGCCACCTGGTCCACCGACCAAATTGCAACGTTTTTGATATAAATAAATAAATAAACAATAAAAGCGTTTTATGGGGAAAAAAGCTATTGTAAAACGAGAGGCGCACATAGAAGTATCGCACTGGGGGGGCTTAACTTAAGGACTGTAACCAATAATCTCTTGAACTCATTCCAATTTGCGATTCAATGTGAAATAGTTGAATCTTATCATAATAAGGTATTACCAATAAAGACGTATTTCCAGCGTACAAATAATTATTAAGGAGACCCTTTAGAATTTGGTTCTTAGTGAAATATTTGTGGAAACTTTGGGTGGGGGGGACTTAAGCCCACCAACCACTTCCCTAGGGGCGCGCCTGTATAAAACAATAGTAAACAAATAGTTATTCATCGACTGAATCTAAATGCGTAGAAGTTTTAATTACTTGTTTGATTTAATAGGGGTATCATATAGTTGATTTGTCTCAGTTAAATAGAAAGAGTTAACTTCTGTATAGATCAGAAAATTTAGGACATATTATGAAAAGTATTAAATCACACTTTATAAAGTATAGAACATTTATGGAAGGACTAAATAATGATAACTGATAAATTAGGTAACAATTTATACATAAATACACATTATTGATAGCATGTCCTTTCGGGTCATGTAGTACTTGACCTAATTCGTTCATTCGCAATAATTCTCCTTAACCTTGAGTTTATATAAATTTTTAAATTTCTTATCTTTGAGTTGACGTTCCGTTTCAGCCGCTTTGATCAATATTTTCATTTATTCCCCTATATCTTCTTTTATTGATTTTTACTTTGAAATCATGCTTGTCACTTTCAGAACGTTGTCAGTTGGATATTTTGAAAGTAGAATATTGTGTTTTGTATTTTCGTTATAAAATGGAGTTGATAAATTTTCAATCTATGGACTTTTTCCGTAATCGATAACTTTCGATCAATTCTCGACGGGTTCTTCTAAAATTTGATGCTTTTTAACAACTCATGTCCATCGATTTGAGCACGGAAGAGCGTTTGCTATCGTAGTAACATCAGAATCAATACATGAGACAACAATGAGCAATACATACAACAATACAAGACAATACATGAGCAACTCCACATCCGCGTGAAATTTGGATTGCAAATTTTTTAGGCACTCGTGCTCTCTGACGTAATTTTAAAACTCCTCTTCTGTAATATCTCGTCCGTGAACGAAAATAACAACGTAGTCCATATCTCTGAGCGTAGTATTTGGAACGATCCTTCGCCCAACGAAATTGTAAGTTAAATCTACACGCTGATGCTTGGTTATCATTTCACGGATCTTTTGTTTTCAAAAGCATATTTGAACTGTGTTGGATATTAATGAATTTCGCACGCTGACGCAAGGGATGTCTTTATTTGAAAATCTTTAAAAAATATATCCTTGTTGATTATTCATACAAAAAGTGCATGCGATATGAAAATAATTACTTTTATCTTGAACATCACGTTAAATTGCTGTTTTCATATCTCTTTGAATATCTGCAAAGAGAAAATATTGTGTCAACACCTTTGAGTGAGAATCTGATTCAGCTCTAACGCCGGTTACTGTTGTTTGTCATGGATCATTTAAGTTTCCGATATTTTGAATAAATACTATTAGTTTGGTTTAAGGATCGCGATATTTTAGTACTACTTCCTTGATTTATTCAAATTGCGGAGTATGATACACGATGAGAAAATTTTCACTTTCATCTGCATTAATGATGAAGGGAACACGTTTTCAGATGGGAAAGAGAAAACACGGCTCTTAATTATCCAGAAGCGTCCAGAATTCGATCTCAACGCTTCCTTTTAATTTATCAAGCTTTAGAGAGATAAAATGAGCCTGGCAATACAAGGCGTGGGTGCTTCAATAATAATGAATTGCAGGTGACGTTTTTCTCTCGGCGTGGGCATTTAGAGGTTGCGAATTTCGATATTCATTAACGAGACTGTGCTTCCATTGAAATGTCTCATCCAAATGTTTGAACTGAATGTGATTTCTGTCTCTTGAGCGCGAAAGACTGTAATTTTGCCGTGCGATTATATTGGATTCATTTGTTCTCATTTGTTGGATTTCGCCAGCCGTCGTGGAATAAAGGAACCTGTTATTTTAACGAGAACAGAATTTTAGGAGCCTTCCAACATTGAAGTTTAGTTGATTTGGAAGTGAATCCAAAGAGGCAGAGATGTCGCAAATTCTCCGTGTTGTGAATTCAATTCGCAGTAGGATTTGTTCAGCCTACGGATGTAATTGTTGTTATTTCTAATTTTTACGGTAGAAACGATTTCAACTATATATAAATAAAGAAACACTCACACCGACATATGGGGTCGTGCCGATGGGTGAGACGAAGAGGCAATTATCTTTTCAAGAGTCCAAAATACGTGTAGTTATATTTATTTACTAAGGTTTGCTATATCAAAACATATCTAGCGATATTTGGCGAAAATTCTTCTTATTTTAATAAAAGATTAAGCTACAAAACTAGACTTTATTCACAGAAAAGAGAAATTGTCCATTGCATCTTTCTGAAATCTTTCCGGCTGAAAGTTTCCGTCCTGCTTTTTATAAAACCAATAATCTCCGCTCCTTCCTACGCAATGGCAAAGATCAACTTGTAAAATTAAAAATGTCTGGGGTTTATTGACTTGATTAATAATAATTGTAATATCTCCTATATTGGACAGACAGGCCGTAATTTTCATATACGTGCTGAGGAGCATAAGAATTCTTTCCTAGATAATTCCGGAAACTCCCATTTCGCCACTCACCTAATTGAAAATAATCATAATGCATCTTTTGTCCCACTAATCCTCCATCTTGGACACAAAGGTAGAAAACTTAACCTGTTGGAAGAATTACATATCCACCATCGCCTTTGCTTTTCTGTGATCCTACAAACGAATATCTTTTTTCACAGAATCCTTCACTGCTGCTAATGTCTCTGCCATTTTACAACCCCCTCCCTCCCTCACTAACCTGAAACTTTAAAGCCTTTACTTAGTTGGCCATTGTTTGTTGTTTACGTTTTTCCTCCCCCCCTGACTTTTTCTGTTTCCTTTCCTTTAAATATTGTCTCCTACCAACTCCGTGTTGCCAGATAACGAGGTGACCACCTTGATACCGGTCGCGTTGTGTTTTTCTTTTTTTGTGGACCATGTCTAGTTTTCTATCTTAATCTTATCTTAAAAAAAGTTTGCCATATCTTTTAGAAAGTTATTGAGCGTAGAATGCAAGAAAAGAGACAGAGGGGAAGATAAGGTAAAAGGTGTTAGATGATATAACGGGCGAGATGACCAAGGGAAAATAAAACGAACGTGAGTTTGCGCCTAGAGGTGAGCGCACATCTTTCTTTCCTTGGGTGAGGTAAGGTAATCAAGAAATAAAAGAAAGAGCATTGAGTAGGAAATGATGAATTTCAGAGTACTTGGAGCTATATTTGAGTTAGTATCACTAAATAGTATGTATTTACATTGGTTTTAGAACCATATTGGCTAAACTCAAGTAGAATGACGAGAATAGATAAAAAGGAATGTAATATGTTCCACCTCAAGCGCATGTCCCAGCATGATCCTGTTTATACGTACATACATTTTATTCTAATAATGCATAATAAATAATGAGCTTGCGTGTCCAGGTTAACTCATAACGTAATATTTGATTTTAAAATGAATCAAAGGTAAATACGTAGACCCAGAAGAGAAAATCCAAGTTTTAAGGGAGAATGGTTTTTCATAAGTTCGGAAATAAGGTTTTCACAATTTTTAAAGGTATGGGAGATATCGTAGATAACCTAGATAAATATGAATATAGCTTAGAAATTAAGAGTGATTTTTTATAGCAAATAGATAAAATAGGATAGCTGTAAATAAGTAATTACTTACACAATGGAAATATTTATGATTATGACCAATATCAAAGGAAGCATTCCTTCCGGTGAGCAGCAATTACAAATCAATTACAAAATATGCCTATGGCTTTGTTATTTGAACCGAGTTAAAGCTTACTGAAGGCAGTTTTTTTTAATAAAGTGTTCATTGTAATTAGGATATTAACAATATTCGAATGCTCTTACCTATTTCAAAAAGTATTTAAGATGAATCCAATGAAAAAGATCAAAGTATAGAAAACTGTAGGCAGATATGAGAAACTTTACCGGATTGTTTTCTAAATAAGGTAGAATTAAAGCAATTTAGGTTCTAAAGACGCCGAAGGATAAGTTCTCGATTTCAAGTTGAAAGAGAATATTTTTAGAATTTAGTACCTTTTAATGGAACTTATTTCCTCCCACTCAAAAGTCTGGCGAGACGGGTAACGAATGAAGATTTCAATCTATTTGCACTCTTTAAGAGAGCTTCTTCAACGAATGCATTTACTCTTGAGAATACTTTCCCAAGGAGCCTTGAGATTTTTTCGTTCAGTTTCTCTTTAAATTTGTCGTTGTATATTATTCTGTAAGTAATTAGTTAGGCATTAGCAAATTAAGTTGGACGAATCAAAGTGTATTTTGGTCACGAAATTGAGAGAGTTTTGATAGTTGAGGTTAAGAGAGTAAAATTTGGTGTACCGCGTATAAATATTTGGAAACAGATCAGAAAATGACAAGAGTTCTCTATTCATATACATTTATTTAAAAGGAATAAGGAAATTTAGTTTTTGATCTGAATCGCATTAAAATTTTTTTTATTGCTATATACATATATTTAAATTAGTGTACCGAGAGATTATGCGAACAGCAATAAAAGGGAATGTTAGCCACTATTTCAGAAAATAAGATAGCATTGATTTTTTCCATTTAGTTTGGCGTGCTATAATTCATTATCTGTCGATTAATTTGAGTTATATTTAATCATAAAGCTGCAAAATGAAATATTTTTTCCCTGTATTTTCCTTTGTGAATTAATTTCATTTGCGAAAAGGGATTCGCTCACGAAGCAGAACCCTTGACCTCCTACTAAGGCATTTGGCGAGCACAAAGGCTAAAGGGCAATTCCAGAAAAATCCAGAATGTTTAAAAATCCAAAGGATTTGCCAAAGCACGCAGAGCACGGAATTTATAATTTGATTCATAATATGATTTTCAAAAAATGCGTTTCAAAGAGGACAGTGTGATTACTCTCTCAAGGCGGAAGGCCGAGGAATTTTCTTTTAATCGGAGGATAATGAATAACGCATTTTCATCCGCGTGCTTCCAGAGTTTTGGTCATCTAAAGACGTGACTCAATTCAGAGATTTTATTCTGACTCGAAAATGCTCGGACGTGGAATTCTGCGTCACGACGAGGGATAAAAAAGCCGGGGAAATGCCTGTAGAGCCTGGGATATTTTTTCCTCGATTTCTAAGCATCTCTCACGCCTCTTTTGAAATAAAAAATGCGGCTGATCCAACGAGCGGGGTCATTCTCAAGTGCTCCTTGACCGAAGGCTCTTTACATACCGGTGGGAAACCCGGGGTGGGCGCCATCTTGCAAAAATGTCTCAGTTTCTCACGCAGCGGTGAAGGACTGGATGCGGGATTTCGTGCGAGTGAGGGAGGATAGAAAAAAGAAAGAGAGGTTGCCAAGAAGCTTAGCAAACGGAATTTACCGGTCGGTAAATTAAATAGAGGCAGCCGGAGCGTTCCGCCATGTTTTCGCTCTTTTTTGCCCCGTAAATTTTCCCGAACTACGTTTCTGCTTGTTGTGCGCTCAAAAACTGAATATTCAGAGTTTTCGGCAGATGAAATGGCACTATTGTTTCGTATTATTTATCACGTGGCATATTTCGGAGGAAATTTATGGAGAAATATTTTAAAGGCCTTTTGCTGTTAAAGCCGTCATTCTCAATAAAGTTAAATATGATCCAGGCTATCGTTTCTTGAGTCAAAATTTTGAGATTTCATAAAACTATGCTTACATTTTTACCCGCCATCTTGCGGCGGATTCGATATGTAGTTTCGTCTATGTGTAGTTTAATTAAAAGTTTTCGTAACTTTCGGGGCATTTCAATTCACTCCCTAAACTATTTTAGGGAGTCATGAATCATGCGTAGGAATAGATGGAAAAATCGTTCCAGTAGACTTGCATCCTTGTAATCGATATCCTAAAAGTTCAATCGAAGTGGGGAAGCAATGTATTTGATACTTTAGTTGAGTCGATAAAGTTGATATTCCAATTAAAATAAATAGTAATTAAATTAATGCTAATAAATCAAGGGCGCGGTATTGTTAATATTTGAACCTTTAATGATGAGGTTAGGCCCAAGTTGGTCTCTCTTCCATCAAACATCGAATCTTATCATACTCTGGAGTTTACGATAGAAATCGAAAGAAATTTAAAGTACTCAAGTAAACAAGAGAAAGATTTTTTTGTGGGAAAAAAATCTCCAAAATTGAATGGGGTTGAGAAAATACCCAGGTTGCGGGAAAACACCCAAAAGGGTGTTATTATTTAATCAGAGAGTACCAAAGTGAACTATTTTTCAAGCCTCTCTCGCCCTTGCTGAATTCTTGTCTCTTTCTTCTCTCACAGCTAGGCTCTGATTATTATTATGTTACGCTACACATGTATTGGGTCCTACTACCATGTCCTGACGAACGAAATATTTTTCATTTTTCATTTGGTAGCGTATAGAAAAAAATGTATCTTTCAGTAACTTTTACATCAGTTTTACTCATGCCTGTACTAATATGAACACTTCTGAAGTTATCGATTAACTCTTTGCATTTTGATAAACGATGAACGCATATTTCTATAATGTGGTAATCAGTACATTTCTAGGAACTGCAGAATTTTGTTTGGAAGTTAGACTCTGTCCTAGATTCTGTCCTAGATTCTGTACCTATTCTTGCTATAGGTCCGTCGAAATGTGTTTCTAAGTTTGTGAAATATGAATGGTTTAAATTAATATTCATGAACATGTTTTGAATTTTTCACTCGTTCCGAAACTGTCCCTCATGAATTATTTATATGGCATCAACTTTATAAAGTACTTGCGAATTACTGTGGAAACCATGATTTTATATTCATGAATTTCGCATATATTATGAATTATGAACGTAATTATTTATATGGCTGTTCAGAATAATTATACGATACTAAACACCCGTCATAAGAGATTTATTAGTACTCACAAATTTTATAACTTTTTTACAATAATTTCTAATTTTCCCATCCCTTAAGGCAGTCGATGATCGAATATGTATGTTTATTTCATGGGTAAAAAGAAAACATTGAAATCTTTATCATCGGTTACATGGTCAAAGCATGAAGTATTTTTAGCTATAATAACTTTCTTTTATTATTTTCCTGGGTGATAATTTTTACATTATACTTTTACCGAATGACATTTGTCCGGATAGTTTTAGCATATTTTCAATCAAGTCGTCCTCTTACTTGCTACTGATATTATTTCTCAATGAATGGGAAATTTTTCATTTTTCTTTTGGCATTGGATAGAGAAATTATCTTTCTTTTACTTTTGACTCCGTCTTCTTCATGGCAGTGATAATGGCTGAGGTATGAAAGATTCTGAATAAAGGCTTTTTCAATGTCATAAAAAATTTTATTCAAAGGCTAGTTATACTGCACTTCCGTGCAATTTTGCCTCTCATAGCATTCTGGATCAAAGAGAAAAGCAAAGGAAAACGACCTCACTCCTCATCTTGTCCTTTTAGCCTCATTCCCTATGCTGGGGTATTGTTAGCTAATTGTGGAGATTTAAAGGCTCAGACCAGCCTCCATAGTGAATATTATCTGATAGACCTTTAGAAAGAAGAAAGAAAGTCTACGTAATGACTGATTTTAGTCAATAATATACACTAAATAGAATAGATGATAGACTAAATCTCTTATTATGAAATTTTATTCATTCTTTATTCAGGATTCACCAGACTGGATGCAATAGATCCCCATCCTCACCAATCTCTGCATAAGGGGAAGATGGAATCATTACTTATGGATGAAGATTCAATGGATTAGAAGGCGTTGAATTCAGGAGGACTCATCCGCCGATGGATTTAGTAATCGCAAGGTCAGTGATAACTCTTCGCAGATGGCGCACCCACCGGAGGGATAAAGAACCATCCCCAGCGAAAGGTAGAAGGCCTCTTTTGCAGACTAACAAATCTTTAAGTAACACTCAACAGTTGGTCACCCATTTTTGTCATCGCATCTGTATATCATATGCAGCCGCGGAGAGTGTATAGAGATAGTGTCTGTCTCAGTTCGTGAATCTTATCTTCTCCTCATTTTCAATAAATGCAGGTTCATGCTCTTCGCTTTCCCGATTCTTCCTCTCTTAACTTCAACTCTTCCTCTTTTATACTTTTAGCGGCTTGTTTTATAGAGTTATTGAGAATGGTTCCGTGATTCTCTCTTCTATGTGTTGTTATATAACATTCATTTATTATCTCTCAGATTTTCTTTGATGAAATTTTTCTAGTTTAAATTTTCATGAATAATATCAGACCATGCCAATCATCATTTGGTACATCGTCCTTACCAGGTGATCATCCTTTTCTTAAGTGCTAGTTTCACTATCGGAATTGTATCTATACGATTTATCAAGTATTGCTTATTGCAATGAATTTGTTAAACAATTAATCAATTTATACTTTTGAATCATTTGGACTTCTTTCGAATCTTTCGTCTCATTACGCTCTCCTGATATTTACTTCCAATTTTCTTTTATATCTGCTTATATTTTTAGAACAGAGAAATAGCATTCATTCATAAAGGTTTTTTACAGGTTGAAAATTTTCTACGTCGGTTGTAATTTGTAATTTTAGAAGTTTTTGTCTTTAATAAAATTTCACCTTAAATTCAGCTAAGAAAAAGGTTTTTTTCTCATCATCCTCTATTAACTCTGCACAATTACTTCTCATGATTGCAAAACTGAATTTCTAATGTATGCATACATTTTTTCTCTCTCCTGATATGTATCTCTCTTCATGTCAGCTTTTTTCCTATGGTTTTCTCTTATGGTCCTAATTGCCATAATTGATCTAAATGAGTTTTCTGATAGAATTATCCAGGGAAATGGTTTTGTAATCTGATCTAAGCATCTGTACACTTCCTAAAGTTGTTGTCCATTAACGCATTATCAACCCTCTCCGAACCTCCAGCCCTCTTCTGTTACTCCTTTTCCTTCCATTACTCTTTCAATACCTGCCATCCAAATGTTTCTTGTTATATTTCTCTGTTATCCTTCATTGATTCATACTTCTAAATACAGAAATGCTCCTGTGTTCCGTTTCATTCATCTTTGTTATTTCTTCCTTTTCTCCATTCATTATGCATTCCATTATTACAGATTCCAATGTAACTCGCTTTGGAAAATCCATTTCTATTGTTTTATAACACTTTTAGAATAACTTTCGTTTCATTCTAAAATTTCTGTGCCTATTAGTTTTGTGTTCAGTTTTGATAAACCGGAAAGCAGACTATGATCGTCATCCAAGTTTGCTGAATCTCTTTATACATCCAGCTATCATAATATTTGAAGCATGAACGCTTCTGTTTGTTCTAAAGCACTTGTTGTTCATCTTCGGAGAATTGCTTTGCCGCAGCATCCCAAGCTATCCCGGCCTATTGCTTCATTCTTTTACAGTTTCTAAAATTAGCACTTGCCATTTCTTGCTCAACCTAGATCTTCCTCTACAAATACATCCTTTCATTATCCTTCCAATACTGTCTTCAGATACCTATGTTTTAGATATATTTTCCTCTTCTATTATCAAAGTTTATCAAAACATTCTCTGGACATTCAACCTTCGGAAGACTCATACTCGGTCTACCTCATTTCATTCAATAAGTACCCGTATTCATACTTATTTAATTTTTTATGATTTTGAGGAATCTTTGTACAGAGAAATACCAAAAAAACTGGAGCATCATCAGCTCTTTTATTACAATATCTTATCATTGTAGTATTATCACCGTCTTATTTCTGGAAACATTCATTTTTACATAGGTAGATAGGTAGATTAGCTCATCGAAAACTTTCCTCCATATTTTTTTAATGATTCAGTTTTTCTTTTTTCTCTCGGCGTAAAAATCCTCATATTATGTGACGTCAGAATGGATGTCACGACATTACTAATATCATACTTTGAAATCACAGGAAGATGTTAGGGCAATTGGTCTTCCCGCGTTATTGTAAACTAAGTGATGGCATTAATGCGTGATTACTGTTATTTTTTAATATAGCCTACTATTAGATATACGTTTAAATCTGAGGTTAGGCGCGTATATAGGTAATCAAGCGTGCGTTAGTTTTACCTCTCGCATATAGGAAATATGTTCGCAGTTTTATGGTTTACATGTAAGATTAGGCAGAAAACAAGGTGGTAGGATATTTAGAACTCTACGAACATATTTCCCTATGCGATTAATTATTTGATTTTTACTAACACAACACTAATAAACTGGTTTAACCATTTGCAATGTTTTGTCCGAGTAGCTCCAAGGACCCCTCTAGAGAGAACCTTTCTTCACCGAGGATTAATAAAAGGTAATTATATGAATGCATTATCTATTAATAATTTTGTAGATTTATTTACTAAACTGCTTTTTTATGACACTCCAGGGATTGCGAGTGGTGCTCCAGTCACGCCAGAAACTTTCAGCCCCAAATATAATTTATATAAGGTAAGGATTACAAAATTGATGATTTTCATTATATTAATTAATGTAGGATGAACGACTTTATGTTTTACTTTGCAAACAAAGCACCTTAAAAGTCTAGGATTAACAAAAGTGAAAAATGTTGACAGGACGGAAACAAAAACTCAGGTCTCCCACTTTCCGGGCAGGTATTCTAACCAGAGGGTTAGTGCTTTTATGTGGTGCGCCACTTCCCTTGCTCTCAAGATCCCGGTAACAGAGTGAAATTGAGTCAGCATGTTAGTTAATTGGTTAGAATACCTGCCCGGAAAGTGTGATACCTGGGTTTGATATTTTTCACTTCTGTTTATCAATAATTAATAAATATTTGTGGAACGTTTTCATCTTTATAATAGCATTATGATCCAATGAAAGAAAACGTCCGTAATTAAAGTATTAAATTATAAAATATCATGATGTAGGACTATAAGTGGCATTAAAGCAACTAAAAATGTACTTCGCGAACCAGATTTGTTTTTAACTACACAATGAGCTATTTATGCTTTAATTTATCAAGAAGAAAAGTCGGAACAAACTTTCAAAGTCGTTTTTAGTATTACATAGTAGATTTCGTTAAAATCTCCTGAGAATGACCAGGTATAGCCGGCCATTAACCATCTATTCGGGAAACCACCAGTTTTTACAGGAAAAGCCTTTGTTCTTTCCTTTACAATGAAACTCAGCTTCCGCATCATCTCGGTCACCTCTGAGGACTTTTAAGCAATCTAGTTGACTTTTTTATACACACAGCCAGCTTTTATCACAGAAATCTGTGGCATTTAAATGAAAACAAGTCTTGGTTAATAATGTTTTTTCACGCGTCAAAAGGAAGAACTTTGTTAAACTCTCAATATTTTAGCAATGTTTAATGATTTATTCAATTTGCGGATAATAATTATAAAAGTAGTCCAGTCAACGTCAAGTAAAATGTGTTGAAGATGATTTTGTGGTGTTATTTGCGATTGAAAGCGATGAAAATCCGACCACAACATTACACGTTCGCATGAATTCTCTGACAGTTTTTATAGTAGACATTCACTAACTTCGGATGAAATGCTTATAAAATGTTTGTACGCACGAGTTATGATTGTATGTGAAACGTTTTTAGTGAAGAGTTACGAATCTTCCCTCTACCTCATTATACTTCCTCTCTGGTGTTTATGAAGTATGTTTTCTCGCTGAATTTGATTTTTAACTAACTTATTTTGTAGTTAAAATGTTATTTATGTTCTTAAGATTACATCTTATGAAAATGTTCTACTAATTATTTAAACGATGGAGTTTTTATTTAATTCAGTAACTAATTAGTAATTACGTATATCAATCTTTAGCGCTAAAATTAGACGAAAGAAAGCACACAATTGCATCATAAATATTTATGCGGGATTACAGAAAAATTTGAAATAAAAAAACCATCATATTGTAATACATTCTCCAGAATTAAATATGTTTTTTATCGTCATTGATTTATGGAGTTTGGAAACAGGTTACGAATTAGTTGCTAATTGGCCAGAAAAATGTTCGGAGCATATATCATCTGCATAAGGAAATTGGCACAGGGGTTTAATTGAGAATAAACTTTTCTTTTTTATGGCCCATTGGAATAAAATTTATTGCATGGCTAGCCTCGAGCAGACCACCTTAATTACTGCGGACGTGAGATGATCTAGGAGTAAAATTGCTTCCTCTTAAATATGACGCAGAGGTCTATTCACGAAGGAAACATACCTATCATTTATTTTTACGAAAATCGATATGCCGCAGAATTTATTTTGCGATGTCAAACTTCCGTCTGAAAAGTTCATTATAGGGAGTAACTAGTTAAATTCTCGAGTGCGTTTGAGAATGACTATTAATTGGTTGTCAAGAATTGATTTCGAGATACATGGAAATTTAATTAATATGAGAATGGAATAAAATAATTTAAATATCAATGAACGACAGAAAAATTGAACTAACGATTTGATTACATAGTAAAACCGTATAATCGTGATGTAAAACTACGTAGTATCTCATTAAATAGCCCTTATGCCCCGAAGAAAATTAATGCACTGAGAGTAACTTATATAGGTGCTCTCGAGAACATTGCGAAATAATTTCCCAAAGACCATATTTCCTATTCCTGATACAAGGTGTAACTTACCATCAGCTCAGATGACAATGTTCTATATTGCAAAAAATATTAAATTAATCGACAAGGTATTGATATAACTTAACCCATAAGTTAATCAAGCACTAATTAAATTGCTGGCGATTAGTCATTCCCGATTCTACTCTTCCAAGGCTTATAAAAAAATCTTTAGACGCACGCAAAGGTAAGACTTTACGAAACGTGTAATATTAGATCGGTTTTTTTATACTGCTTATCCCTTTTATTGCTCTCTCTGATGGTGTGACTAAGTACTTCCATCAATGTAATTAAAGGGGATAGTGCCAATTAGGCTAATCGTGTCATTTGTATAATACAAGGTACGTCGCAGAGCTTCTAATTTGGAAATTTCAATTAGCGGAAGCTTGTTTCAGTTTCTTATAATCACGTGGTTTATGAAGCTAACTTACGGTATATTGTTCCTGTAGATTCCCAGGTTCAATGTTAGAGTAAATGCTGGTTAATATCTCTTCATTGATTTAGCAGTCAATTTAGACGTTCGTCATTTTATCCTTTGTAGAATCAACAACGTCAATGGAATAGCAATGTTTCCGAAGCATTCACAGAGTGCATTTCAGAACAAAATAGTCGTTTATTTGATACACACAACTTCATTGCAAAGAGGTTAAATCTTTTACAGTCAGACATTTGTGTTTCACATCAAAGGAATGGGTGTGGTTGTTATTAGTATTTTAAAATTAGTTCTCTATTGTCTCAAGCAAAAAAAAAAACAGTATGTTGTCGATACTTATGTAAAGTAAGAAGATACCTTGTGCTCATATGTAATGCATACCTGCTGTAATATAGAAATTACATTGAAATTAAATGATATGTTATGCCTTTCGTATGATACGCTAATATTAAAAGGATCATTTAGTTATCAGCATTGGAAAAAGTAAGGAAGTAAAAGTTTAATCAAATAGAGATTTCATAGCACATTAAAAAAACTGTTTCGTACTTGTGCGTAGACCTTTATAGAAGCGGGAACAAAGTATACAACATTAGAGATCTCGAAGTTTAGGAAAAGTAATGTATGTTGTTGGGTTGTTGCGTGAATTCCAGAAAAATTTTTGAGATAAAGTTGCATGACGTAAGTACCCTCTATTAACTAATTAATTTTCGTTGACCTTGAGAGCTGAAATGAAATGCGACTCTAGTGCAAGATCACAATTGAAAGATATTTACCTCTCAAGGGAATTGGTCACCAAAACTCGATTTTGCAATCCTCCTTCAAGGGATCGAGTAAGGTAGTCCGTTATTGAATTATTCTCTTGAAAGAAGTGATTCGGATATAAGAATATTCAAAACGTAATATTTATTGGCCATTATGTCCCTCCTTAGACTGAATCTCAGAGCCTATGATTATATAGATATATGATAAGAGTATATGATTACTAGTCTATAAAGGCGATCTTGAATTTGTATTCCTGTGATGTACGTGCACTTTACACCGTCGGCTTTGAGTTTAAGGCGTTTGCCTACTAGGAGCACAGTTGTAGTTCAATCCCAGGCTACGACAGCTCACCTGCCGGCAATTTTTGGGAATTGAGGTCACAGGTAAAACTGAATTCTGGAGATAAAACTCTGCGTAGTTACGGATGGTGTAAGCGTTGTCCTAGCAACATCTGCATTATTTCCTACCATTAGGCTCAAGTATTACCAAAGTAAACCTATTGAATCCCTAGGATTAATAGGTTTACCATTAGGCTCAAGTATTACCAACGTAAACCTATTGAATCCCTAGGGTTGGATACGCTATAAATTGGAGGCTATTATATGAAGTACGTTCACCTCCGGTTTTCAGCTTATCTTAAATGGAGGATGAAATGTGTGCTTTATGAAGATGCCTGATTTATTCCTTGCTTTTCCATTCTTAATATGCTTATAATTATAAGCTCCGCAGTTAAATTTTTAGGAAAGGAAGCAAGTATGTTAGAATAAAATCAATGGGAAACTTAATAAGTGGATTTGGTTGAATATATCCGGGTCGCGCTCATGAATAACTTAAACTGGAGAACACATATCTGATGAACCCTCGGGAAAGAAAGTAAATAACTCGGTTTTATAATCCGATATATTGGTGGGTGCGATTAGAAGGGGGCAGAATGGCGTTGCTTCGCTTTATTAAGGTGAATGTGTGTGGAATGGTAAATGCGAATGAGTAAATTATGTGGTACCATACTGGTTAATACATTACTGCACTAGCCCACTCGAAAATGTTTAGCGAAAGACGGTGAGATTTCCTAATGCTGGTATTATTTCTCGTTTTCTTCATACGCTAGTTTTCGATCTATTTTAAATTTTTCGTGAAAGTCAATTTCAGATTTCAGAATTTATAATTCAGAGGTGGTGAGTTAAGAGGAAATTAAGGGAGGTGAATTTTAGATTTTAAGAATATGCAATTCAGGATTAGTTGTTTTAGAATAATTTTCTAAAAAAATGAAATTTTTTTTTTTTTACTCGTAGTACTTCACTGTTCATAAAGGGGCTGGAAGCTTGTAAATCGTGAAAATAAGCTACAGCAATTCTTTTTTCGTAAAACGAAGAGGAAAGGGCTGTGGGAGGAAAATCACCGCCCACCTCATCACCTTTTTTTTGCGCACGTAAAATCCAAGGCAATTTCTTGTCCCAGACTTCGAAAGTAATCCGAATGGAAGGAAAAAACTGGGTTTAGCGATGCGGAGATTTCTCATTGAGCCTGAAATGCTCCGTATTTACCCCTAATCCGGATTCAGAGCTCAGGTTACATCGAGAAATATACCCACTCCATTAGTCATCCTGGAGTTTTGAGTAGGTTGGTTCCTTCTCGAAAGCTTATATAGAGTGACGTTGAAAGGTAACGAAATGTCTAACTTTTCTTCAAAATCGTGATTTTTTCCAAATATTTTGAACTCCACCATTAACATTTATGATGTCAAATGTTATCGGTAAAATTTACCTCTATGAACAGGTGTAGTTTAGACTTAAGGTCAGTCTGAGTGATTCTGGAAACTTCCTTGTTTCTTGAGATAATTTCAATTTTGTTTAATCGAGAGCTCATAGTTATCTTGTTATAAACAAATTAATTACGGTTTTAGTATAAATAATCTCTATTGTTAGGCCACGACCTATCAAAATATAAATATGCTGCAATGTATCCGTTTATTAAAGTATAATACTTTATTATTATAGTCAGAGGATAACATTGATAATAATATGTTTATTGAACTATGGTAATTAGACAAGTTTTACATCTTAAATTCCGTAAAACATCTTTTCTGCTAAGTAATATTTTGAGATGCTTTAAGACTTTCCTGGTGCGTAGATATTTGTTGGTACAAAAGTACGTTTTTTTATTTCTTCTATAATTTCGCCGCAATTTGATCGCAAGATTTAATACTTGATTAGAAAGCCTTTATTTAGAGTTAGATCGCCAATTTGAATATCTTGGTTATATCTTTTAAAACGCTCACCATGCCTTCGATCTATTTTCGGCCTGCCCTGACAGCGATTGCGGGTCTGAGTGCAGTAAGGCAGAGTGAATTAAAATTTTACAATAGATATAAACATAGGAATCAATTGAAACAATGTTAGATTATTTACAATTATAGGAATCGAGGCAGCGCTATATCGTGTCAATACTATTAATAACTTACCGTAGAAGAGGCAATGTCGTCTAAAACGTTTTTGAATCAGAAATTACTTCAAGTGGATATTTAACGCTTTAAATAATACCAAAGGGAAGGGAAATAAAATTTGGATTAAATATGATGATAAGTACTAAAAATAGGCTATGTCATTTTAACTGGGATTTTTATATGTCATTGTTTAAGTGAAATAATACTAAGCGACCAGAGCCTGGCTTATTGTTGAAAATACCTGTTGATTTCTTTAAAGTAGCCTTTAAATTAAGAGATGCCTCAACATCTATTTTTGAAGAATTTTTAATATACTATTATTATGTATAAAATTGAAAATAACAACTGCAACATCATCCTTTGATATTGGCTCACTTGCCTCATGAGACCTGCACGGTAGACCTCCCACGCCTCTCTCTGCTGTCGTGATGCGTATCACTCTCACAAAGTTTCTTCCAATTGCCCATTCAGGAAAGGATTCCATTGAATGAGAACCAGAAATTGCTTCCGTTCGGAAAAGCGATTTCCATTCGCGTGTTACATGGGGAGCATAGCGTAATTTAAGGGCAACGAGATGCGTGTGTACTCGAACTTGTCTCATTCTGTTGTTCAAAACCGCGAAGTTTATTGCTCTATTTTCGGCTTCTTCCAATTCCATTCGAGAGTCGCTTTCACTCTTCACTTCTGTTCCATAGCCTACATCATTCATAGCTGTTGGTTTTGGAGCACGTCTTCCTTAGCTGTATATATATAAACTCATTGCTGAAACATGAGTTCGATAATATGCTTTTTATCAGTAAAGTAAGCTAAGTATGAACGAGAATGAGAGTGCCAAATGTGAGGAGAAACCGAAGGGACTACATTGAAATTATTAACCCTGTTTGTTAGTCTCACGTTATCTAAATATTCGAGAAAATTCAGCACCAAGTAGGCTATTTCAAAATATTTTAGCCATTGCGGCAGACTGTTCAACCGCGCTTCAAATGAAACAATAGTTACCAATGTAAACCTTTCACAGGAGATTCGGAATGAATTTCTGCTATCTTCGATGGGTTGATGTGGTAGCCACAAATCTCACCGTTATCCGAAACATCCGGTTTCCTCGTTCGGTTTGACTTTCGTCCGATAGAGGCGTGATTTACTATTAACATCTGATAGTGAAATGAAAGCTTTGGAGGAAAGGTTTCTATGAGAGTTATGATTTGTGGTAAGAGATGAGTTGGTGTTATCTCTTGATAATAAATCAAATGAAATCTTTTTGGAAATGTAATGAAAAAAAAGTGAGCAACTACTGTCACTGGTTACTTTACGCCTTTTATCGTTTTATGATACTTTTTATGCGCATTGTCAAAGTTACGTAACTTTCAAAAGCGGATCATATTTTCAAGTATCTCACAGAATTTCAAAGAATCATTGTTTCCCCGTGCATCAAACTTTAATTTTAGAATACTTCAGATAAGTTTGGTCCATGGAAATAAATAAATAATTTTGAATTGGAGGATTTTTGTTTTAGACTGTATTCTATCACTCTATTGTAACGTCAATAGACAAATTATCTGAAGTAGTAAACATATTTAGGAGATCTATTAGGAGGATTTTGTCAAATCACGGAATAAGTATGATGAAAACGTATGGTTCACGTGGTTGGTTTTAGTTGAAGAATTGAAGGTGGAAAATTCTGCTGTAGCCGGGACTCGAACCCTGAATTAACACAATAAACGACACGACACTACAATAACCTACCACGACAGGACAATTTCTCTTTCGATTTCCGAGACTACATTGGGCACGGTGAGCTCCGGAGAATCCATCAAAGGTAGATGAGTGGTGCCTTCATTTCTTCATCTAAAATCACAGACTATCGTAGAAAAAGCTAAGCCCATTTATATAATACTTCATTGTTTCGATTATTTCAGGAAATTAATTAAACGATACTTATTTAATTGAAAGATTCGGGGATTCCCAGAGCACTGATAAAAGTTGTTTATTTATCTTTTTATTCTCTGAAATTTGTAGATGATGACAGGTATGATGGTTGAGAAAGGGAATGTTTTTACTTGTCAAGTCTTGATGATGGCGATCATTCGTCGAAACTAGTCGTGAATTTTTATTGTTTGTTTTTAATAAAGTATATTGTGGAAAAAGTACAACCACTCCCTTTCTCATCATAGTGTATTTCCACAAATATCGCCAGCAACTGTGAATTTTAAGGTATGATGGAGACCGTGGGTGAATTCCACAATGTTTAGAATACATAAGATGTTTCTGTGGAACTTCTATTCCTTCGAAGTGCCAACGGATTTCCTGTAAATCGAACAGTTTTCAAAAACATAAACATCGTAAATTCGTACATGATGTTATTTTCGAAGCAAGGAATTATTGGCCACTGCGAAAGAAATTAAGTCTTAAAATAAGATTAGAGATTAGATGGTGATCAAGGAAGTTTTCTGTGACAATGTAGATCAAGTTGACGATGATAATCATAATCGGAACTGAAACGGTTGATTGAACTTGTTATTCCACTTTTCGTTCCAGCGAATTAGATAATCAAAGTTTCATGAAAGATAATACGCGTGGCTTTACAATCGATATTTAATCATGACTGATTCAGCCAAAGATTTCAGAGCTATCTCCAAATCCAAAAATACATGGAACCTCATAGAGGAACCAGGGATTACATATTAACTCTACTTGGAAACTTCGTTCTAGTTAAAAATTCTAAAATCAAAAAGTTTGTATTTCGAAACATAGTTTTCCAATTCAACTCTTCGATTTTTTTAGTGCGTCGAAATTAATTTAATGTCGAGAAGTCAAAATGGAGTCGAAAAAGTTCGCATGTCGAAAGGTTCGTAAATACAGGCACCACTGTATTGGAATAAGAAGTTATTTATTTTTTTATTTTATTTTATATTCCAAATGCCCCCACAAACATGCATTTAGCGGACCATTAAGTGGTAGTCTTCAAACTATGACTAAGGAGAAACACGCGACCATTCCCTAACCGGAATAATCCGACTGGCTAGGGTTCGAACCTGGGACTTTGGGGTTGGAGCGTTAATGTGAGAGCACGCTATCAACTCCGCCACCGCGGCCGGTTAATAAACAAATAAAATATTTCATTGTTTTATTTTAACTATTGCGATGAGAACTTGCATTTTGTGAATCTTTTCAAGGAAAAAAATCATTTCTGAAAATGGCGAAATTTCTCACGCAAGAAGTGAATATCAAGAAGTACCGTAATTTTCTAATAATTATATTCCGATGGTGGGGAATAGGAAAATAGTTGATATTGAGAAACAAAAATGACGGGATGAATTGTCAAGAAATAAAGAAAAAGGCATTAAGTAGGGAATTCTAAGGCACATGAACTTTCCGTGAGGTAGATGAGATTTTTGCTGCTTCATTTTCTCTTATGCTTTAACGTGGTTTCTACTTACACGAGTACTTAACTATAAAAATAGTTACACCAAAAGAGAGTAAATGATCATTAAAAATGAGAGTAGAAATTTTCTCAAGAATAAAGAAGCAGACAGAAAACACAGTGGAATAGCGATTTAAAAATCTTCGACGATGATACGTTCATCATATTTGAGTTTCTCTTATACAACAAAAATTATTATAAGTTATGTAAACAGTTTTCAGTGCGGATGGAAAGTTACACCAGGTGAGGCTATCATTCGCGTGAAAAATAAATGGCAGCCGAAGGAAAATAAACTTTGAGTTCACATCAATAATTTCCCGCAGTGCAGTGAGTCCCATTGCAGACGCCGCAGGAGATTCAATCTATTTCCCTTCACTTAATTCCGTGATTTCCTCCACTTCTTCAAATGCGCTGATATTTAATTCCTATCTTTCTTTTTCTATTTTTATTTCTTTTTCTTTTCCGGTGGATAGCTCTTACCCATGGGGAAACGGAAGAGAGCTGAAATAATATCATGTTTTCACAATAGGCTGGAGTTCTATTTTCTGGGTGGAATAAAATGGGATTTAATCGCCTCACGAATGAGCTTTCTGATGTAAATTTCTGTACGTCAGATTTCATATGCTAGAAGTGATTTCCTGTTTCATGCCTCGGACTTATTCGTGGTAGGAATTCGTGAATTTATCCTCTTTGAGGATGAATAGCAACCGCCATCTCCCTAACTTTATAGGAAAGGTTTTTTTAACGTATTTTGTGGGAGAAGATTAGACAATTGCAGTGCTATAAGTATAGCTCAGGCAGTGCTATTTAAGGCATCTTTTCACATCCGTATTTTTTATGTTTTAATATAGTGGTCTCTTTGATTTAACGACTAAACCGTAATATTTACTCAAGATGAATTGCTTAAGATTGTTTTTTCAAGCTTCATCCCTTCTCTGGAATGTTTTGTTGCAAATAATTTTTCGTAAATTTCAATCGAGTTTTACTTATTTGGCAACTTTCGTCGTTGAATAGATAATTGTAAAGCCTTTACCTATTACCAATTATAACTATCGTATTACCTCAATAATGGCTCCATAGAACAAACGTTTGCAATGTTATCTGACTTCCTTAAAGATCAATACAGCTAAACCTAGCTTACGATAAGTTTTAACGATGGTGCGGAAACAGATGATTATTTAACTGATAAGTTAAATGAAGTGGTATCATTTGTGGTAATTATAGGTAGAACTAAAGTTTATTTCTCAACTTTAAACCTATAATAAAAATTTACAAGCTAAAGTTACCAATAAATTGAACATTCAATCGATGACTGTTTCGTTTCATTACGCTCATTTCCTTTTTAAACAAGGGGCACATCTATCTGTTAAAAGTTAAATATTCGCTTATACCAGAGTATAGTTTGCAGGCATTTGCAGGCAATTGAATTCGTCCGAAAATAGAGAAGTTGCTGTTTACGGATCCGTAAAACTTGGGAGTAGCCTTCAAATAGAATGGATAGCTATCGTTCTATCGAAGTAACTTAAAATTTACATAAATTAAAAAAATTCTTTAATTAAGTATTACGTGTGCCGTGAATTCTGTATTAAAATTTATTCAAATTTACTTCTTTCCCTAGAAAAATCTATCGACAGAAATTAAACGAATCGATCACTACCATACAACAAAACTATTTATATTCGAGTTAAAAGGATAGCTCGTAATTGGAAAAATAGTCAATTTCTTATTAATGTTATAATTAATGCACGTGGTACTTTTGGTTACATTTTAGAGTAAATGTGACAATAAATTACAAGTAATAACAATGAATGATAAATAAGGATATTGAACGCTTTTCATTATATTTTACACACAACAGTAATAAATACATAAAAATATCCTCAAGCATTAACTCCTAGGGCACAGTAAAATTAAGTCGTCAATATCGAATGACAACTTAATTTTATTGCTTCCATTTTCGAGTTAGTTAGTTAATAAATGTTAATCTTTCATGTTCATATGATATGTTCCAGATGGTTAATGGTTTATACAATTTTTTCACCAACTGTGCTACATACTGTAAAATGTTAAGTGCAAGCATGTAATACGCTGAATCACATTTAGGATTCTTAAGTATCCTTCCATTATTAAAAATTTCTTCCGTTACATTGATCCAGAGCTAATTTGGTAAAAAAGCGAGCTTCTTATTACTGGAGAGCAAATATTATTCATGTAATATATATAATATATGTGATAATATAATATTCGTATATTAATAATAATTTATTTGATTAAGGTCTTTTAGAAGGAATAAAATAAAGTATCTTTGAGGGTTTTATAATGAGAAAGGAATTATACCTTCTCCTAATTGTGAGAACCCAGAATTTTCTTTTATTACGACAAAATCATCCTTTCACCTCAATTTTCAGCCAGATCGAAAAAAATATCGAATATGCTTGAAATATGAAAGGTCATTAATCGCTTCCAGAGGGTTTCCGGACCCTCGAATCCAACCTCAAGTTCTTTTCGAATTTTTGATTAGGTCACGTGATTTTCGGAAGGGCAGGCAATTTCAGGACGCACGTGTGCCAGCCAACCTTAAGAACCAAACGATTACGCACAAAGGTTCCAGACGGTAAATCTGCGTGTCCTCTCTCCGTATTTTGGCCATAAATATGGGAATAGAAGTCCCTTAAAATAGCTTTTCTTTCTTTGTCTCAAGGATGTACACGTGTCTCGCCGCGATAGAGCATAATATATTATTTTCTATCGCATTATATTCTTATTTTCGTTTGTTTCCTTTTTATAATTTACAAATACATAGATTTTCTCCATCCGGAGATCAGTTTCTGTGTCTCTTGTAAATCCACTTTTGCTAAGTTTAACATTTTATTTTACTGTGTTTTTGCTGTAACCAGGGCATATTCTTTGCCAACCTTGTATCACTGTTTTGTTCCGACATCCAATTCATTTATTATACTTTTGTATTTACCATAAATATAAGAATAACGTACGAGGTAGATGAAGCAAAGGTACTCATGGTTCTAACCTCGCCAAAAAGGATCCATTTACTATGTATCGACCAAATTTATCAAGTTACTATGGAAAATGTTCTGGTGTAAACGATCTTTGTACATACTAAGGAGTGTACTTGGATAGGATTTTGCGGGATCCTTTCCATTAGTTAATATGACGCAATTAATGTTTACGAGTTAAGTGACATCCCAATATTATATCTAAATAATAGATAATGTAAATATGTTAATATAATAATTATTTTAACTAATTGAATACGCTAGTACTTTCATTGTGAATAATGAACCTCTACAGTCGATCGAGAGCCAGTCAATAAATTATCATTGCAGTCACAACATTCTGCACATGCACACTTCTTTTGCCTCCTTTTTGTGGTTTTTTCCGCAAAGTGGTTTTAATTTTCAGTTGCGAAGACTTTTCCCCGCTAACACAATCTTTTTGTGTTTATGTTGTATTATATCTTCCTACTTTAAGTATTAAATTTCACTTTTCCTCTGACAACTGAGGTTACATGGAAGATAAGCGAATATATCCTAACCTCGCCTTAGTAAAGAGTTCATTATAATTCATTAATTTCCTTTGTCAAATGATATCTGGTCTCAATTTCCACTCTTTTACCTATTTTTTTATTTATTGAGTCGAAAATCTTTTTTCATTTTATTCAGCTTCTAAGTTATTTATCCATCAAATAATTTACACTATTCTAGTTCGTCCCATAATTCATATCCAAATATCTTGGCTTCCGGTTTTTACATTATTCCTTATTTATCTAATAATAAGCTCCAATACGTACATTTACTTCTCTTTTCCTAACCTTCCTAAATAATCATTAGATTGACGATGTGTTAAATGGAAGAGGAGACTCCAAAATCTCAGTTTCGTCCAAAATAAAGACGTTATTTATTTATTTAATCTTTATCCTTAGTCCCAAGGAAGAATGTTCTTGGGTGCGTACCATATTGCGCGAGAACACCCTTACCCGTCTCCTTATCCTTATCTTCGTTAGTGATTACGATATTTTTCCTGTGTTTTTTGTTCATATCTCAACTCAGGAGAAGTCATGATACGTAAACTTTAGTAAACGTAAAGCATATTGGATGTCGTAAAAACTAAACGACGCGACGTCGGAATTGCAATGAAGATATCAGAAAATATTACATCGCATTGTAAATACTCATAAGGCTCAGATCATACGAGTGGAAGCTATTCTTAACCATATATTTTGCAATATAAATTAAATTATAAGTATAGGGATGAAAAAGTTACAAATTCTATATTTATTTCTTTTATATTCACGTCTTGACATTATTGGTGTATTTATTTTCATATGAATTTATTGGGAGAAAGGTCCATGAAATGAAATTCTTGAAAAAAGTGAAAGGTTCCAATAACGGATATCTCTAGAGAAAGTCTCTTTTCAAAATAATTGAAAGCATTCAACCTACATGAGAGAATTAAAGAGAGTAGGAGTAAGCGAGAAGATTATCAAAATAGACTGCAAAAATTGATTGCGAGTGAAGGTTTTACATTGCAATTTCATTAATATGTTTTCTTCAAGTGTAGATAATGTCCTGAAAGAGTTGAGGATCGTACTGACATATGTAGCTCCACAAACATGGAACAAAGATGATTATTTTATTTAGTATTTTGCTAGTACTTTAATGTTTTATGGTTTGGAGGCCGGTTAATTTCAAAAAGATCCTTTGAATTCTTAATTAAGTCACGAGTTTCCGTATGGGAAACTCATAAAAATCTAGCGAGATGAGAGATTGGAATCCTCTTTCGAAAAAAAACAGCTGAAAAATATGACAGGCAAAATTTCCAAGCGTATGGCAAGGAAGTAAAATTCTTGCTAGTAAAAATGTCTTTATCAGGGGTAAATATATCCGGAGACAGAGCAAGAATAAAATCCGGTGTTTTTACGACCTGTCTACGACGTGACTATTTCCACCTCTGAATATATTCCTAGTGTTCCTTGTCAAAGAGGGTCACGGGAATTTCTTCTTTTACGGAAAACGTGCTTCTGTTTCGCCGTAGAGTGCGGTGCCGCGGACTAAGTTTTTCATTTTGGCAGTCTCAGTCTGTTTTTACAACGGGTGAAGAACGTAACGTCACGCGACACGTTTAGCGGTAGTTTTTGGGTCGTTGTTAGCACAAGAAAGTGTGTGTGAAAAGTTTCATTATGGCCATCAAATTCTTTAGAATTATTACTTTTTCTTAAATGGTGCAATAAATTTATTATTGTTTGCATGAATTTTACCTTACGGCAGGTTCTAGGTCAATACGCTGGCCTCATTGGTGTAAGGGTTAGTGTGTTTGAATACTTAGACTTAATAAGTCCTAGATTCGTTAGTCCTCGTTAGGACACGATTTTAAAAATGGGCTGAAAATTGCAAGGCTAAGATTAATCCATAACAACGCAATCGACGTTATATTTATAATAATTATTATGTTTATATGGAACCTCCCGATGAACTTCCATTTGAATCAGGGGTCGTTTTTATTTCATACATTGCCTTGAACATTCACTTTTTTAGATTGACTTATGTGAACCTTTTAAGTGTTATTTTGTACAGAGGTGGTACTTTTTCTTTGTCACTTTCAAATATATTTACACATGCTGTAGGTTAGATATAGGCTGATTTTTTTAAAGATAAATTTAGTTTTGGGAGCCATGCTAAAGGACTTTATAATTTTCTCTATGTTTGATGCTTCANGCGGCTGAATCCCAAGGAATAATAAGTATGAAAAATAGTGACATGACTGGGACTTGAAGGTGGGACTAAGGTGTTAACTTTGCATGATGAAGCCCTGCTTTGTAAGTCGGCTGCCTCTGTGAGAGCCTCTGGAGACAGTTCGTGCCACTAAATGTGAAGGCTTCTTGCCTTGCTCACAAAAGCATTCCCTAAAGTGTGGAAGATATGTGGCATGGTAGTTCAGTGGCCAGGAAAAGAAACCTGGGTTTGAGTCCCAGATATCTCGCTATTTTTCACACTTTTCATTCCATGGAATTCTATAATTAAGAGGCTCAGACAAACCTTAACAAGTTTACATGAAAAACTATTAACTTGCTTTTTCCAGGTATTTCGCGGCTAATTGGACACATAATTTCATTTAATATTACTATTTTTAAATTCTCTACTTAATGCCTTTTACTTTACCTTTTGATTACTAGCCCCCTCTTTGTATCAACAAACTATTTTTTCTTTGCCTTTCCCCTGTCTTTTACCTTCTATCCTACCTTCAATAGCTTTCTTTAACGATTCCCTTTCTCAGTATCTAATTCAATCTTTCTCCCTAGCCTGGTTTTATTTTTCCCATTAAGTTCCTTTGCTCACCCACCATCTTCAGCGCATTCTCGTTTGTTTCTCTACGAACCCAACTAAAATTTTCTATTTCACTCCAAAAATATCTTGAAGGTACTCAATCTCTTAAGTTCCTAAGGTCAATATTTTTAAGACAGAAATTTGTTGAAACGTGGGCCTTAAATTTCGAATAAAAATTATGTACTTAGTTTCAATAGAAGATAAATAATCAATAAAAATATCTATCATCACGTTTCGTTACAACTTTTGGAATTGCATTTTTGTGATTTGGTGAACATTTGGTATATATCGACATAAAAAATAAGCTTAGTATCAAAAAATTGATTCTTATCCATTGAAATTGAAGTAGAAGTTGGGAGAAATATTGAAAGATTATGGTTTTATAATAAAAGAAGTCGAAAGAAGGATACTAGAGGAAAGACACAAGGGGAAGGCAAAGAAGACAAATGTTATTGGAATACCAATGTGGCAAGAGGTAAAATGAAGGGGGTTATAGGCTTCAGGGGGAATTTTATGGCGCGTAAGCTTGCGGAGGAAGAAGCAAGTGATTCGGAATTTTATAAATAGCAGCCGTTATTTCAAGATATCTGTAATAAAAAAATGAGTTGTATCCTTAAAGTTAGTCATCATTTATCTTACCTAACATGATGGTCTTAGGGTGCGCTTGAATTTTTTCTCAACCCCTTTTAATTCGACCTGCGACAGTAAGAATTTTGGTACGTAATGATTCGGTTAGCATGCAACGCAGCTTGCGAATTCTAGTAGAGCATGGAACACTGGAGGCATTTGTACTGTGTTACGATAACAACGATTGGGAACAACACGCTGCCCCATTTCGCTTAGTCGAACATATCGCTAAGTATATTCGAGGAATAAGTTCGACCATAAATTATGCTCCAGATAACACCTCTGCCAGGCTCAAGATATGGAAACGTTTCTCATAAATTATACAGTTATAATCTATCTCGTTGAGTTATTTACGTTGTAATTATAGTAATATATTTTTTAAATATATAGAAAAGGAACCACTGAAATCTGCCCTCCATTTCTATCTAATCTTTAAATTTCTTCTTTTCATCTCTCCCATTATCTTAAGTATGATGATTCTATTCTCTGACTATAACTTATGAAAACTACAACGTTTGGTCGTTTCATCACC
Source organism: Ladona fulva (assembly GCA_000376725.2). Classification (NCBI taxonomy): domain Eukaryota; kingdom Metazoa; phylum Arthropoda; class Insecta; order Odonata; family Libellulidae; genus Ladona; species Ladona fulva. The sequence goes on along the minus strand of KZ309166.1, from coordinate 222,538 downwards.
TGCAAATAGAGTTGCTAGCTTTGAGAAATTCCAGAATCAGAGATTATTATCTAGAGAGGACTGTCAAAAACTCTCCGGGACCAGTAACATTTCATTAAAACGCATGCTTATATTAATATGAACGAATCTGTTAGTTAAGTCATTTTAAGATAAAATAATGCGTCTAAACCTTGTGGCAGAGAGAGAAGGACGATGAAGAAAAGGATAAGAAAGATGTGACATTTTGTGTTAGTAGGTATGAAGAAACCCTAAGAAACTTTTGAGTATTCATACATAGGAGTATGTGAAGAGATTTTGTTACCTTCCAATTTTCTGTTTGTTTCATTAAAAAGTTCGGGAGTCATCTCAGTAAAGTTCTGTTACTTGTTATGATTTTATCACTATTAAATATAGGGAATATCCACGTAACATATTGACTTCGTGGTAGCGCGCCTAAGGGGAATGAAACAGGATACATTGTACTCCTATCAACAATTTTTACATTTGGGACCAACGCTTTCAACAATTTCTCAAGATCATCTGGCGAATAATGTTGTGGAGTAGAAGACATAGTGGTGTATTTTTTCATTCATTGCGGAATACTGTAAAACATTCTCAATGTGTTGAATAGAAGTGGTCTTGAAAGTGGTGGTGGTAGTAAAGATGTACTATCTCTAGAAAAATATGGAACAGTAAAATATTTCTTATAAACAAAAAAATAACCAGAGTTACGGTTAGTTTTATAACCAGGAAATGAAATGCGGTGTGAATGAAAATATCGGCTTTGCAACTGTGGATGATTTATTCCTCGAATTCACCACCTGATGATAACGTTTTGTTCCGGATAGATCGAGACTAAGTGTCCGTTTCCATCAAATTCATCCTCAATGTTAGTAAGTCTCAAAGAAAAACTTACGCAACTAGTGATAGAGCTGAAAAATTTGAATGTCGGAATCTTCAGAAACTTTGGTAAAATTTCGAGAAAAGTATTTTTAAAGGGAGAATCTTCAATAACATAATAAGAAACTTGGTCAAACCTACAGACAGTAAAATCTACGAGATTTCCAGGAAAAATTCCACAGTAGGATATGGAAATGCAGATCATTATACGAGTAAAATATAAAATTGAAAAGACTTTTAAGAGTGAACGATACAAATACATCTAACTCAAAAATTCTAAAGTTCACGACAAAAATCGTAAAAATAATGTGCAAAAATTAACAAAACCGCAATAGAGTTCATAGGTGCTCTTTTAGATGGAACTAAGTTATGAAAGAGATAGTTTTTCCATATTTCTTCGGCGTAAATAAATATATTTCAATATCTTTTTTCTTCCGTCTGAATTCTTCCTTTGCTGTAAAAGTACTGCTTTGTATCGTAGCTGTCCGGAAACGTCGAGGATAAATTCGATATCTGAGCTTTTAATAAATAAAAACCGAGTTGCTATTCAAAGCCACCTCCCCCATCTCTCACCAGTCAACCTTAATGCCACTCGAATGGCTCGTACTTCCTATCCTCAATATTTCACTTCCTCGAAGAATCCCTCGCACCAATATCTCCTCTGCGATCTACCGCCTTTATTTTTCAGACACAAGGCGATATAGTGGGGAAGGAGAAGGGATACTTGTGCATACGTCCAAGTCGTAGGCGTACTTAGGGTTGCCACCTTTTGAAGATTCCGGAGACTTACTTACAGTGGGAGCATTCCAAAACACAATGACGGTGACAGAATTACGAAAGATGGGCTAAAGCATGTAAGATTACTTCCAAATATTGAGAGAAACCTCATACGTAAATAAAGTAGAAAGTTTGTATGTGTGTGTGTTCACCTAAAACTCAAGAACCAGATGTCGTACAACTGATAAACGTTGAAGATTGCTAAACGTCTACCCAGACAGAATATAGGTCACTATTTACTCATCAAATTGTCCCCTGCTCGACTCCAGACGTGTAAAACCTTCCCATAAGAAATGCATCTGAACTTTTATCGCTTGCAGGGTATATTTAATTTGCAAAATTAAATTAGAAAGAATAGCCGTACGGAATCAAAATAAATACCAAAAGAAGAGAATAAAATTAAAATACTTATTTTGATCTTTAAACATCGCTTTCGAATCGAAATTGCGAGAATTTTGATGAAATACAAGAACGTTTTATGAATTTTGAGGTTGTAAACAAGCGGTCCCCCTGACGACCAAGTCAATGGTTGAATCCGAGCTCATGTATTTTCCCATGAGAATACACGAGGAATTTAGGTCAATTTATGTTGATGATAATAATTTATTGTATACTATACAAAGAAGTGGTAATTATGGCATTTTGCCTTTACGGTGGCAAATCTCTGTAAACATTACGACCAATAGAAGTTTCTTAATCAGCTCGATTTAGCATAAAACACGAGGGACAGTTATTTTCCGCATTCTAGTCTACCAGAGCGTTGGACAGTAATGGTACATGGAAGGAGCTGAGACAGAGTCAACAGAGGTGCATAAACAAAGGAGGTCTTGGCTGACAGCGTATATACACGAATCACAAATTTTTCACGGAACCTCAGCCTTGAGGGTGATGACGGAGTTGTTGACGTCATCGAAATGTTGACGACAAATGTTTCCATCATCATCATTGGTTCTTCTGCCTTCTGGCAGGTTCTCTCATGGTAACCTCCATACTTCCCTGTCTTCTGCTAATCTTTTGGTTTCACTATATTTCCCTTTAATCTTAATTATATCTAACATTGTATGTCTCTTCCTTCCTCGTCCTCTTTTCCCTTTTATCGTGCCCTCCATTACAGTCTTCATTAAACACTCATTCCTCATACAATGAGGAATGAGTGTTTAATGTTTCCAGAATTTACTAACTGGGTGGAAACCCGAGAGTAATTTTTGCAAATTTACAATACAATACAATACAAACGTCTTTTTATTGGGCGAAATTGGGACTAAAGAGTCCCATCTTCCATTTAACCCTTGAATTTAGTAAATGTTTACGTTGCTATCAATGAAGTTTTGGTTGCTATAACAGTATCTCCGACGTTTGGCCTACTGAAGAGTTTATTTACATTCTTCGCTGAATCGGCAACAATAGACAATTATATCAGTAATTTTCGAGAAGATTTTGAAGAAATATTTGATAGAAATTAATGTCAATAATTGACATTTTCTTCCACGAAATACATAACATCAGAAGGATAATATAGATTACATTTCTGGACGTGGAATAAACCATGTACCGCTGAGATCCTATTCATTTTGCCTTTCTTAAAGAACGAAGTCCTTGCACTCCGAAAGAATAGCGATAATAGTAATCCTACGAAAATCATGTTTGACTCTTAGGTTTAAACCCGTGTCTTTCTTAGGGTTGCAATAGTTTTCCTGTGAATTTTGACAGGGTACAAATCAATGAGGTTAAATACCGCAATTTGTAACGGTTCCGGCTGCTAGTACTGTAGAAAAATACACCTGTTTCAAACAGGTGCAAACTGTTTTAAGATAAAACAATTGAACAGCAATGGGGATACACTTTGTACACTAAGGGAGATCGAATATGTGACAATCTGTGTCAGGGGGTAAGAAAAATTCTGAGACACTGTAGAGGGGAGAGTGTACACCTCTGTACGTAAGCCTACCGTCTACAAACGTTGGATATCTTCAGCATACAGAATATAACACAGCATACACAAGTATATATCTACGTATTTTATTCACAAAGGAATGATTACTTGCCGAATTATCTAAAAACGCTCGCACCGGAGATTGGTCGAACAGTACCGGAGATGAATGAATGAAAGCCGGGGTCTCCGGCCGAACACCGGAGTGGTGGCAACCCTAGGCGTACTTCGGCCAATATTGTGCGGGAGAAATCGTGAAAGATGGAGCGGAAATGGGGCAAATTTCAAGGGTTTCGGCCATTATCATGGAGATGGTAGTGTGTCGACCCTTTCCTTCGGACACGCTCCGTCGTCGCTCGCGTGACTTGTTCCGCTCTGGTGGTGGAACCCTCACCTTTTTTTGCCTCAACGGCACGGATCACGCGAAGCACGGACCCCGCTCGGTCGCCGCACGGAGGAAGTCACTTTTGGATGAATAAAGACGGGAAGATGGCCGTTTAAAAATGGAGAGGGTTGTGGACAGCGGGAAATATGGCGTGTTGCTTTTCTGTTATGGGCCTAGTCGTTCGATACGTCTTTCTATCGTTGACAATGCGATTTAGAATCGGATAACGATGAAAAAACATTTACGATAAATATTTGCGCATCGTCTGGAGAAATGGCGGAAGAAAACTGTTCCAACATCGTTTTACAAGCGAGAAGGTTATGGTGTTGTCGTGTATGGCATAGAAATAACCACATATGAATAAATGCACATAAAAGTCGGGATGAACATGAAAAATATCCGTATATATGTTGTTAGGGAATCCCGAGCCTTTGCCTATTTTTCTTGACCCACTTTCAACTTAAGTTTTCATGAAAAAGTTAGTTTTATCCTACTTTAATAAGTACTTTGGTAGCCATTATCTATATATCTCAGTACTTATAGTGATTGTCACTGAAAATTCTATTAAATTCTTTAATTTGATGGTATGCCAGAGTGAATGAAAGATTGATTAAATATGATGATAAACTAATATTCCGAGAATGAGGACTTTTGTTTATGCAGGTAGATACATGTAGTAAGCTTACGCCTTACATTATATAAAAGATAAACTTAAACAAAGGTTTACTTTGCTTTGCAAACCCTAGATTGAAGTTTCAAGTTTATTGAGCCGTATAAAGTTTACGAGGAAATGCACCATCATTTGGTAAGATAGCGTTGTACTTTTGCGTCGGGCCTCTTTTTGGACTGTTATATGGGGCTTAACTGATGAAAGCTGCATCGAAAGAAACTTTCTGCGGCAAGGAAGTATATTTCACCTAGAATAGATACGTTAAATCAGTAGGCTCTCATATAAAGTTATATGACGCTAGCTGGAAATTTCTAAACTACTATATTAAACCTATTTCAGTAAAAATATTACAGTAAAGTAAATTATTATTTCAAGGGTATCGTAAATTCATGATGAAAAAGCAGATAGCAACAGAATGTTGTCATGAGTAGGTCATAATTTATTGTGGTTTATGTTTAATATTTCTGTTATAGGCTATACATATTATTGCCATTTCTTACATAATTTCTGCCTTATTCAGAAAGTGTATATTGCAAACTAAACATAACATTTTTTACAAGAAGTGTTTCCCTTACACTTAAATACTGTAATATTTGGATATTGGCCCCTTGTCAGTTCGATTTCAATTCGTATTGGAACGTTTTACGAATTACGATATTAAACATTTTTAGTTCATGTATTACTATATTTGAATGAAGCACTGTAATATTTCCTCGAAGAAATGCTAAATTAGGGCGAGGAGATGATCATATTTTTGACCGTCATAAGCTAATTCTGAAACTGACTACTGATGAAAATTTAAACATTCTCCCAATTCCCAATAAGCAAGTAATGATAATTTGAATGAGCCGAGTTACTAATCATATGCAGGTTTTTAAGTGTGAGTCGGCTAAGGCGCGAAGATAATTCTAGAAAGACATATATTACAGCGAGTCTGATTCAGAAGAGAAATATTGCGAGCTATAAAATTTTCTGAGAAGGAAAGTATTAAGTACTTGTGGCACTTATGAAAAATATTTAAAGTCATTGCTATTATTTCACTCTAAGTCATGCTTTTTCAATATCGATCCGGAGGCTTGATTAATAAGTTGCAAAAGGTAAAAAGAGAATCTAGTTGAATTAAACTTAAATAATTGTGACGCTGACAAATATCTTCGAATGTACAACTTTTCACTCTCCTGAATCTGTCTGTCCTTCAGTAAAGAGTTAATATGTTTAGGAAAGCCTACAGCTATTTCTCAGAGATAAAATACTTTCATCTGTAGAGTGTCTCAGAATTGAAAAACACCAAATCCAAAAAATAAACGGAAATGAATGTGAATTACAGGGACTCGTACCTAGATCTTCCAAAATTCGGGCGTACGCTCTAGCCAATTGTTCAATCATACAGCGTTTCAGGTGCACGACTTATGGTGCAAAACCTTTCCTAAATTAATTTCCTTTTGAAAAATACTGAATTTGATCCGAAATTCATCTTCAACTCAAAAAGTTGACAACTCAATTCAATGTCAAGTTGATGACAAAATGACTGAGAATCAATTTCATATGAACCCTTTCGTTCTATTTTTTTGTGCTGAGATCCGTTAGATGTCCAGTTATGTAAGTAATGATTAAAGATACTATACTCACAAACAGCTGTTGCATAAGCAGATATCGCAATAGCACGTCGTAGTTTAATTTTCCCTACGAGTGAGTTAACCATACAACAGTAAATTTCGCAATTTCATTGGGATTGATTTTCAGGATCAGTTTCAATATCGGATGATTTAATTTTAGTTTATGAATATATGCTATAACTCAGCATAAATCTGGATAACTTGAACTGATTTTTGTTCAGCATTTTCGTAATAAATACGCTTTAGACGCATAATACGTTGTAAGTAACAAATGCGTAGTTTCCATGTAGAATTTCGAGATAAAGCAGCAATGGCTCCTTATGCACTATTATTCTATCTAAAGAGAAGTTAAGATATGCTAGTTTCTAATCTAATTTTAAAAGGGGCCCAAACTCAATCAGTTAATGTGATTTCGAAACATTTCAGATTCAAGAATTCTGAGATGTGCCCATCATCCTAAGGTTCCGTGACAATCTACCTTTCATTTGCACTATTAAAATGTATATCGAGCCCTAAGAAGGAAAAAGGGAGTGGGGAAGATCGGGCTAAATATAGCGGGATATTGGTTGATCGAAATCGATCGATATCTTGAGAATTCCTGATGTGCAACCCACAGAAAATTACGTGTTATCTGCAAGGTTCGATGTAAAGGTTCCAGGTATACGTTTCGATGATTAAAAGAATCTTGTGGTGTGGATCAAAACTATTCCTATGAAGATGAGGATTTATAATTTGGTGTTATTTTATTAGAGGTGAATGCAGAATGTCAGGCAACTAATTTCAATACATAACATAGTCGTTTCAAAGAAAATTCGGTGGGTTTAAATCGTAAATATATCGTTTCTGTTATCTTATAACGCTGCAGTTCAATTTAAAAGAAACCTCGAAAAAATTACGGTTTCCATAGAGTATTTTTAGTGGAAGATTTTCGTGAAACAAGTTTCCATAAGAATAAAATCTGGAAAGACTGTAATATTTGGTAAAATATCTATAACTATGGTGGTTAGGGGAAGGTTCCAAGAAAAGAATTCACAGGAGGTGGATATCTTAGAATAGCATTTACGCTCTTTTTCACAATAAATAATCTTGCTTAATTAGTTTGACTATATTATTCTTTATCTTAGTATGGAGTTCTTCTATTATAAAAATCCGTCCTTTTTTCAGATGACCATTCCTTTAGATTTATCTAGATTTCTATTTCTTACCCCTATGAAATTATATGAATTATTCATGAGATGTAAGAGAAGGGAAGTTACTTCGTCATATATTGGTTACGTATACAACCCCAATTTAGATTCCCTTGTTAATTGTAAGAGTGGTCTCATTTGACTAAAATTCGCCAAAATAAAGACTTGATTATTATTATTATTATGGCATATAATTATTATAGTGGTTGGTGTGACTCAGTTTTATGTTATTTTCTTAATGTTGCTTTAATAAGCGATGAAAAACACATGATTCACATGTTCCCATTTTTCGGGCGTGTTAGAGCAACCTCTCGGAAAGTGGGAAACCAGGGTTCGATTTCCGGCTACGGCGGACTTTTTATCTTTCATTTCATTATTTAAATATCGCTTTCCTAGATTAGAGAATAAGTATCTAGGATGTAAAGGCCATCCTTCCGATAAGGACCTCGAAAAGAATAATTTAGCCGGTAGAAGTCGCTATGGTAGTATAAATGAGCTATGAAATTTCTTTGCTTCCAACAGCCGCGACTATTGAATTTTTATTAAGTAGTTATTCCACCAAAAGTCATTCATAACTCTTAGATTACAAGTATGCTGGATGCTAAAAAAGTGGTAAGTTTAGACCCTATTAAAAGGCTTTCAGATACCTTCTAAACGTCTTTTGGTTGAGGTTGGATTCTAAAATAGGTTTATATGACTTCCACATTCTCAAATGGATTCTGTAGGCTTCAGTTGTAATTTCCTTCCTTCGCCGAAAATCATTATTAATAAAAGGAGGTGACCTAAGTAAGCAGTCCTATCGAAGGCGCTCTTTACGCGAATAAAATCTTCTCTTCTTCAGGAAAGTGAATCGCATCCCTCCCTCATAAAACGCCTCTTCGTCAAGACGAATCGATAACTTCTCTACGTGTTGCTATCTCCAAAGACCTCGCAACTTGTGGAAGATTAAGATTGACTTCTGAGAATCTGATCGAGGAGAAACATTTCTCTCCGTTCAATTCGCAGAAAAACCTTGGCTGAAAATTCCAGAGCTGCGAAAAATTTAATAACATCAGGGCTGTGACGCTTTGAATCCGTCTTCCGGAATTCAATATTCAAATTGGTCTTCAATGCTAGAGTTGCCTTGGAGATTGGTCGAGTTTTTCCTACATTTTGGCCTCGATATTGTATTGTCCTCTCTAACGTCTATAGGTTCTCATAATTTCTGTAGAAATAGTGTAAAAGAATTCATACACCATATACGATAGAGAGAAATTCCTCACCGAAGTTCATTTTAACCTGCGATAGCACGCTCCCGAGGGGAATCCTCGCTCGTATTTATTGAAAGTAGAAATTGTTCATCCTCCATTTATCACTGTGATTTTTCCTTGAAAAGTGCTAATACTTTATGTTTACAAAGGAAAACGGGTAAGGGTGACTTTGCGCAAGATGCCGTGACTGCGAACGATGCCGCCATGCGGACGAACTCGCAACGTCCTTGCCCACAATGTATCCCGAATGGCTTGGAGAAATGTTCTGCCGGGATAGCTCAACGGACAGAGCACCCACGCGGGTTCGATTCCCGGTCCTGTCAGCCTTTTTTCAAGTCCATTCTTCCTTGGGACTTTATGTTTAGTTTTCAATTATTTTAATAGTGGAATATGGCAGACAGGGGCAAGAAATTGTGGACATTACGCATTGATTCAAAATACTTACTTACTGCTATGTTTTTATTGGGATTAACTCAAACATAAATTCTGTGGTTGTCATGAAATTCGAACTGCATTAGGGGATACCTTACGGATATCTGAAGTAGCAATCCACGCTGATCCAAAGCCAAGATACTACAATTATTGCTTCGTGTACCAGCATAATTTCTAAATTAAAGTTTATTTCTAACAATATTTGGGCAATTCTTCCAAGTAATGACATAAAATGGATAATGTCTGGAGATATATTACCTGTCTTGTAACTTCGTACAACGTAATTGGAAATAAACAATTATAGGCAATCGAATAATAAAAAATGAATCATTAAGTGAAATAAAAAAGTATACTACTGTAATTATCGTGGAAGACTTTAATTTGTTATGCATCATTCAATTTCAATTTAGGAATATTAAGTTGAAGTTAAGAAAGCAATTCGTGCCTACACTTCGTGTATGCAAGACGTTGGAATTGTTAAAGAAATATTGATACATCCTCTCTTCAAACAAAGAATTCGGAGGTATGGAAGATGGCTTGAAGGGCAATTAATTAAAGCGATCCCTTTGATTAGATTTTCCAGTTATTTAACCAAGCCGTCTGTCTCTAGAATGGGGATTTTTCCTTCAGAGGTCGTGCTCCAATTAATATTTTCAAGTGCAGACGTAAGGTAAATATAAAATATTATTCGACAGTGGAAACTTTATAATACTAGAAATCGTTAGCATTGAACATGTAAATAGATAAGCAATCATGATGTTTGAATGCAAGCAAATGGTATAACACATCTCAAGGCTTCAAGTTAATTATTGATACATTGTTTAAATCTAGCTCTTTTGGCCAATGAAATTGCGAAAAAATATAAAAGCAAATAACAATTACAAGCAAAATTTCATTTTAATAAATGGAATTTCAAATACCTTCGTCACCATCTTGTCAGGATTTGTATATTATATTTTTCTTTTGAAGGATTGCCTCTAGTAAGTTTTTGAACTAAGATGAGCTGTATGCTAGTTATGCCGAATGTATTTTAGGAAAGTAAGGTAAACACGGGGTGATTAAGTTTTGTTATGTATTAAAGAAATCATTGAGGTTTAATATCTAACTCATTTCTAGTTACTGCAAGCATAATACGGAGTACCATAAAGAAATAACATTTTGATTTGTAATGCTGTTGAATCTATTAAAAGGTCATATTTATATTCATGGAAGTTGACCAGCCCAAACCTGAAAGAGAGAGATACTTCGTGTTTTTCCACAGAATATTTAATCTACGACCAGTTTCACAAGCATCTCGCACACCTCCGGCAAGAACCGGTCGTAGATTAAATATCCTGTGGAAAAATACGAAGTTTTTGTCTCTTTGATGATTATTTTCCATCAAGTTACGCCGTCCACCATCGACTTCAACTCAAACATATTTGAGAGAAAATATTAAAATTAATTTTATCGGCGTGAAAAGAGCACAGATGAGGTTAGAGGAAGAATATCTGTACTCAAGTAAGCGTTCACCTAAGCGAAGAAAAGTGATGACGAGAGGGCTTGATAAGGGAATTAGAAAAATACTGATAAAACCTTTAGTGTGATGGGTTATGTTGTGTAGATACAATACGATAAAAAAGGAAAAATAAACAAATTGGAGACCGTTGAGATGTTTACGTTGCATCGAATGGAAAATGTAAGATAGGTCGACATGAAACCAAACCAGTAAGTTCTGAAGATTTTTGGGTAGGAGAGGATATTGATTAAGGTAATTAATTATAGGAAGCGGAAGGAAAGAAAGTTGGCACACGGCAGTTAATGCGCATTTCTGAGAAAATGTCTCCATCATCAGTGGCTCCACAATAGGAAGTGATTGTGGAACCCTGATGGTGGAGGAATTGTCTCCGAAATGCGCATTGAGATTTTCCAGAAATAGGCAATCCGGAGCTTCCCGTTTGTCTCTAAACAGGAGTTCCGCCTGCCGACATACGGCTTACGGAGTGTTTTAAAACCTCTGATAAAATGCGGAGGTGAGTCAAATATTGAGACGAGAGAAATTGCTAAAGAAAGTAGCTAGGATGAAAGAAAATGGAAGACGAAGGAAAAAGATGTTTGATGATATTCAGGGTGGGATGAGTTATCACGACATAAAAGAAAGGGCGTGAAGTAGGGAATTTAGCGAAACAGGAAATTGCCGTAAGGAAGAGCGCTTATTTAAACTTTAAATAGATAAATGATAGAAAATTGAAAATTTATCTGCATTTTTACACTAGTAAGAATTGAATTTTTCTTACAAGCTTTACATGTCAAAACTCTCTAAACTCGAGGGATTAATAACACATTCGATCAATTCGGAAATAATCAGAAACAGTATAAAAATAATAAATTACTTAAAAAAATAAGTGAATATTTTTACAAATTTGACTTTTGATTCACTTAACTATTATCGTTATTAGAATCGTTAGAATGGTACCAACCTATTCATAATCTTTACACCTATACAAAATACAATTGATCAATGGTAAAGCCGTCTCTACGTGGAATTTCATCAGGTAGGAATAAAAACACTTGGTAACACCTGACGATAACTATATATTAGTTGAAACCGGTCATGTTTAGGAAATATACTGTGGAATTTTACTAAGCGTTTTTTTATTCCTACCTATACGAAATAAGCCTATTTGTGTAAATGTGAAAATTTCAATTAATGGTTCAATTGTAAACTGAATTTCAATTCAGCATCGTTCGAAGATTTTGAGTAATCTTGCCGTCAGAAAATCGTAGAATCGTTTTCGCTCGATCGCAGAAAATTCTCGGAAAAATTACGGATGGTATTACTGCGAGAAGCAAACAAATGATAGACTCCACATCTGCCTCTCGAAAGAATCGAAGGAAAAAAATTCGAGTCACGCGGGAAGGGAAGCTGGTTTTGTTTACCCGCGAGAGCTTTCAATACGCCAGCTTTTCTTCGATGAAGGAAAGCGTAGAGATAAGAGTTTCCCTGGAGGTAGTCATTCCTTCTTCATTCAGAAATCCATTATCTCCTATCGTTGAGCAGAATTGCACATCCTAGTCCCACTTTCGGAGACCTAGTCAAAGTTTTTTTTCTTTTTCCTGCTGTATCTCGATTATTCCCTAATCTTTCCTCCCTCCAGTCAAAATCGCTATCGATCTTTTATCTTGCAATTCCTTCCTTTACCCTTCCGTCACAACGTTATCGCTTCGGCAATTTTTATCCGATGGAAAGGTTATCCATTTTTTGGGCGAAATGACGACGGAATCGTATTAGGCTGTTAAGGGAAGTTTTTATTCGAAGGGATAAGAAAGAGATGAAGAAACAATGTTTTCCTTCCGAAAATTCCTTTCGCCAAGTTTGGCTTTTGAGGAAAGAAAGCTTTTTGGAGAGGAAATAATAGTGTAAGAACCGTTTAGGAGAAGATGTCCGTTATGATTGGCATTGGAATCTTTTACTGCCGAGATCTCGTTGACGGGCGAATGAAATAACTATGCAATTAGGCATAAAGTGGGAATTCTATTATAGGAAATGGGCAAAAATATGGGGAAAAGAAAAGTCAGCCAATTCGGAAAGGAATCCAGAGAGCAGAAAGCTGTTAATTTTATACATCAACCATTACAATTACTTTAACTATGCATCTTTAGACTTACTCAAAAGTCTGAACTAATCGGAACTAGTACATGGTTTGACATTGTGCATGAAGTTATCATCACTATGATGTACCATTACGTTCACGTAATTGTACGTAACTTTCGTAATTTACTTTTTCAATGTATTCTCTTATTTAAACTAATTTAAGGAACCAGGAATGAAATGCTCTGTACCTCTAATTTGTGGTATAATTTAATTGGATAACACTCCGATTGAATAAATATGAAATTCGCAAATTTTCAGACAACTTTGCGGAAGATTACATATCATCATCCTCTAGAAAAATATATTATTAAAACTTTTCTTATTATTAGCTTTTTAAATTGCTCGGAAAAAAATACTTTCTTCCGTAAAAAAATTGAAGATTGATTAGGACATCAGGCGCGTACCAAGGGGGGTGGCTGATGGGCCACCTCAAAATTGTTACAAGTATTTATTTAGAACATCATTCTCAAGGGTCTTATCAATAAATATTTCGTCAATTAAAGCGTTTCCTTATAGGCATTGCATTCTTATGATGTGAATCTATCCGTTCGTATTGCATTGTAAATGGGAGATTGTTGGTTAAAATACTCAAGTTCAATCTTGGGACAGATAGATGATCATTAGGTCAAGACTTTTCAGCGTTTACAACAAACAATGGCAATTACGAACTTACAACCTCAACATTGCAATATTTTTTCAGTAGAACTTCCACTACGGATATACTTAGTGGTTAAACCATTCAAATCACCATAAGAATATTTCTTAAGAATTGTAAAGATGTAAAGCATACTAATAATTGGTGAAATAATATTATCTCCACTTCTTAAAACTTTGCCAAAGTGTGAAGTCATTCACGTACCCACTACCTTCCGTATGTGTATATCCCGAGATGTTGAAAATATTACTTGTATGATATCCAAATTGTGGCCGTAACTCAATCAATTAAAACCATGCAGCTCCAATTTAAATCAGCGATTAAGCTTTTTGACTTTCATTACTCTATATGTCGTTACTAAGATAATATTGTCTATAAACTCTCTACTTAACACCCCTATGAATGAAGAATAATTTGTTGATTAATTCCACCATTATCAATATTATTATACTTGTTTTAAAGTTTGCTATAAGATGCTAACATTTTGGCGAAATAGCCAGTAAATCTCGTTGACAGTTCGTTGGAATTATTTAAAATTTATTTATTTTGTTTGAAAAAAAATTACGTGTATTTTGAGAAATTCGTGAGCCCTCGTCATGTGTCAGTTAGAGGAAAGCATACACGGGAGCTCGCTTGCTATCCATTGGCGCTCATCTGAATCATACGTACCCACGCCTAGCATCTGAATCATGCATACATACGTGTAACATTTTATATATCGGAAGAGCCGTAATTCGTATCAATATTGTTGGTACCTGTTGTGCCCTTCGAACTCTGCGCATGTTTGGTTTAGTTTATTCACCTCAAGGGAGCGATATCCCTGTCCATTAGTTTGCTTCACGACTTCGGAGAGGAGTTTTGTGGTGCTCAGCCCACTAAAACTGATTGCTGAATGGGCTATCCCTTCATCTGACGTGGGACATGATCTCGACTTGCTCNTGATGATGATATATATATATATACGAGTAAAAGTTGCTTGCATACTGCAAGCTTAAAGTAAGGTACATTAACTAAGGCATTGTACACCTCCTGCAACACTCCACCTGCTATAAATGGACTGCCATCCACCAACTACAAAACGTAATCGAATTATTCAAAATACGTCAAAAGGATTTGTCCTAGCATCGAACCTGGGTCTATTAGGACAGATCTCCTTACGGCATACGATAGAAACCGCTATCTGCTATAGATGTAGCGTATTTCAACCTTCTACCTGCCCGGGAAATACCGTTAGGAATTTTTGAAAATTTGGTAATTCGAATGGTCCTGGGATCGAACCTGGGGCTTTAGGGAAAAAGCTTTACGGCATACGATAGACAATCATCTATTCTAATAACACCGTGAATTGCATGTTTCTATCTTAACGGAAAATACCCTAAATGAATTCATGAACTTCAGACAGAAAAACTGCCCTAGAATCGAACTAAGGACGCTCAGGGAAAACATCTTTAGAAGTACTATAGAGGTGTCTAATCTCTATCGATGAGGTGAATTTCAACGTTCTAACTTACCTAAAAATACCCTAAATGATTTTTTGAATGTTTTNTAAAATTTTGGCGAAATAGCCAGTAAATCTCGTTGACAGTTCGTTGGAATTATTTAAAATTTATTTATTTTGTTTGAAAAAAAATTACGTGTATTTTGAGAAATTCGTGAGCCCTCGTCATGTGTCAGTTAGAGGAAAGCATACACGGGAGCTCGCTTGCTATCCATTGGCGCTCATCTGAATCATACGTACCCACGCCTAGCATCTGAATCATGCATACATACGTGTAACATTTTATATATCGGAAGAGCCGTAATTCGTATCAATATTGTTGGTACCTGTTGTGCCCTTCGAACTCTGCGCATGTTTGGTTTAGTTTATTCACCTCAAGGGAGCGATATCCCTGTCCATTAGTTTGCTTCACGACTTCGGAGAGGAGTTTTGTGGTGCTCAGCCCACTAAAACTGATTGCTGAATGGGCTATCCCTTCATCTGACGTGGGACATGATCTCGACTTGCTCCTCAATGGCAATTTCGAAAGTGCTCGGACCTCATGCGTCACAGGAGAATATCTACTTCTGACAGGTATAGGTTGATGAGGTACATACAAAAGAAAAATGCGGATGGAGTTAATCAAACAGAACTGCATTTATGGGGTATTTCCTATTGGAAATTCGAAGGAACAGTTCATGCCAATGGAGAATTATATGCCTTTTTTATTTGCGAGAAAGTGCTTTCGTAAGAATTGAGAGTTAGTTTTTCGTTTTTTAATTTTCAATACATGATTTCGTGTTATAATACGTCCTTTTAAACGAATAGAATTTTTTAGAAGATATACGATACCAAATGTTCTACCAAAACAACTATAACAAAATAATAAAATTCCTAGAAAATTTAATGAAGAAACACGTAAATCTGTCAAGTATTCACATAAGCGTTTCAAGTGTAGGGAACGGAAACCACTAAGCGTTGCTAACAAACATTTTAATTAATTAAGGATTAAGGATCGATGTTAGGAAGGCAGATTTAAAAAATCCCAATGAATACGTGCGGGGTGTACTTAAGAATGGATAGGAAAAAGGGAGTTTATAAGCAAAGCGAATTTCATTAATCTCAAATGAGGTTGAGTCGAATAATCAGCTAAAAATAAATTTTTCGACACACGAAATACTCGTAGTTTTTCAATATGTTTGATTAAACAGCACATAATTGTACGGAATCAGATTATTAAGTTTCCTGCTCATTTAAATATTTCAAATGAAGTTCCATTTTAGAAGTATGGATGTTCCAATCGGAAAGCTTATTTAATATATTTATTTTACTTTGGCTTAAGTTTTCGATCTTTATGTTTTGTATCGTTATACGCATGCATGGTTATAATTGTATGAACATATACTCACTTGAGTGTTCAAGTTTATGTACTCTACTGTCCTACGTAACGCCCATTTTTCACTTTTCGGTCGCTTTCCCCCCTCTTTATGCAATAATTTTTGTTTCTGCCTTTCCTTGTGTCTTTTTTCTATGGATCTTACCTTTAATTAGTTTCTTTACCAAACCCCTCCTCTTAATATTGGACCCACCCATTTCCTCTACCGTAATTTTATTACTTTAATCAAAACCCTCCATTCGCTATCCATCTCCAGAACTTTTCCGTCTTTTTTCTATATTTTCTATACCCATATTCATTTTTCTTTCTTACGCCACACCCTCATTTCGAAAGACTCAAAGTTTTTAATATTCTCCTTTCTTTGGGACCATTTATTTCAGTACATTGCAATGCTCTGGGCTGAGGCGTTAATTACAACTATTAAAAAAATAGAAAAAATTGCATTATTCATAGTTTCATAAAACATTTCTTGACATTTCAGTTTTGTTGACTTTAAGGAAATTCCATTCATAGAATATCTTCCCAGTGAGGAATTTTACAACTGTGATCTGCGAAGGAGGCGTCGTTGCGGAGCTCGAGGAAACTTTTAATTCTGAATGTCGCATAGAAAATGAAATCGGAATTTATATTTTTCAAATAAAAATAAGCAGTTTTCATTGTTCAAGTATAATTTCAGTAGCTCAGAAATTTCTCCCTTGAAATTTTCTCTCCTGCGATCAAAAATCGTGCTTTACACTCATCGAAATGGTATAAATCTCGAAGGGAAGACGTTAAAGATTCCGCAATCCTTACCGTGGCAGGTGAGGAGTAGAAGTGATTCAGAAAGGCATTCCTATCGCTAGACCGCTGCGATTTTTACGACGGTAATTTTGGTTTCGGTCGGCAGTACGTTGGCCCGTTAACCAGCACGCATCCTCGTAAAAATAACCGCAAGACACATGCGGCCCTTAAGCGGACGTGTTTCTTAATTTAAGACTTTTTTTACCCTCTCCTTTCAGAACCAATTTTCGGGAAGTAACTCGGCAAGAAAACCCGCTGGTAGTTCCTCCGCGCTGCACTTTAAGACCTTGGAGATGTTGACATGCTAAACAGGTCCGGATGTTGCTGCGTTATATGCGGGCCCGCCCTTCCCACATTAGCCTCGCGAGTCTAAAAACGTAACGAGTGTAGCTTCTCAAAATCCCTTTCCCGCTGAGAGTTATTATCGCGAATGGGTTTATCTCATCGCTGTTTTGGGGTGTTTTGATTCGAAGTTTGTAGATTTTGGTGAACTGCATGGTTGGATAGCCTTGAGGCGCGCGCGCAGGAAGTCTTATCTTGTATTTTCATCGCACGCTTTTCTGCGCTTGCGAGAAAAAATTGGCGCGATGAAGGAAGCTCAAGTGATCATCTTCCGTCTTTTCCCACGAGAGGGAAGAGGTTTATCTTCTCAATATACTTTATTCTCTTCTCTTTATCATCTCAAAACACTTTCAGAATTTATAGAGCTAAATTTTCCCTCTCAAAAACTGTAACGGGACATTGCTTTGGCTAGAAAATGTCGTATGCACTATTACTGAAGCATAACATTAATAGTTTCATTTAATATAAATTTACTTTATTGTTATTGTCATCAATTTTAATTATAGTGATTATTTAAGATTTTATCAAAATTGAATTTATTGCTATATGATCTTATGCTCAAGAAGATATTAATCCTTAAAGGAAGAAGATATTAATCCTTCTTACTTTATAATCATAAATAATATTATTTATTATGCCGCTTTTTATTTTCGAAAAGGAATTTGAATGATTAATAATTTCAGAAGAGTCTTGTTAATCACTTATCATATATCCGAGAGATTTACTTCAACATGGGGTGGCAATGGGAGTAAAGCTTTAGAGCTTTTAAACTTTAAACTGTTTGTTATTGAGGAGTTTAGAAGTGGAATCAATATTTGCAGGTGGGAGTGATTAACTGTGCAATATGGGCTTACAGGTCAACAATGTGCTAGCGAAGGAGTGTAACTAAGCTAGCCTATATGACCTAAAGTTATGAAACTTCCAATGCCATCACGTCGTAACCAGTGAACAAATTAACTTTTTNTTTTAATTTAGTTATCACCATCTATAGGTTTTGCAGATTTTTTGCACACCCCTTCTTGCGGACATTTTTTCCTAAGTATGTGACTTAGTTAAGTACGTTATTTTTAATCCACTCTCTAATTTCTTCCTTTTCTCTTTTTCATTGCCATTTTTCTTTATCTTTATCCACTTTTACAATGACTAAGGGTTAAATGTAAGAGTAGATATTTTAATCTCAATCTCGCCCTGAATAAAGACGTATTCTATTCTAATTCCCGAACGATCGACTGACTTATCAAAAAATCATCGTTTACAACAATTTCCCGTCAAGTGCAATAAATTTGAATGCCTATTTACTAGAAGATATAATAAATCAGCTGCTTTTCTGTTATTTATTAATTAATTAACATAATTAATATTTTAATTAATTAAAAGCGAACAGAACAGACTTTTTCTTTCAATCTAATAATCGATTTTCAACTTATTAAGAGTAATTCAATTAGAAACGTATTACGTTCACCGTGCCCCAGCAGTTGAGAGTGACAGTGGTACCTGTGTCTTTGAATTTAACAACAGATCTTGTGTTCTTCACGTTTGACTAGGTTATCTGAATGACAATTGGTGGTCTTTTTCACAAGCAATGCCTGAAAATAGGTGTAGTGTCACAGTTTGCTCCAACAACATTTATGATTAAAACTCAAGTCTTGGAAGGGGTCAGCAGCATTTCATATTTTAGATTCCCGTCTGATCCCTGTTTGAGGAAAATAGGTCGAAGTAGGGTTAGTCCCAGATTTAGAGATGGTTCAACGTAGAGCAGCCCGTTTTGTCAGAGGAGATTTCGGGTTCGATAGTAGCGTTACGGCCATGATAAAATCACTCGGATAGAACTCACTGCAAGAGAGAAGGTCTGACTACCGACGAAAACATTTCGAAAAATTCATCGGTGCAGAATTTTTAGGTGAAGTAAAGGGTATTGTCATTCCGGTGAACAGCGAGCTCGATCTTCGAGAGGCGACGACCAAGTGTTATAAGGAAATAATCGCTAAAACAGATCGTTACTTTTGGTCGTTCTTTCCGAATAGTATCAGAGAATATAATAGGGTAGATTAGGTGAGGTTAATACACCCCCAGCCATGCATCACTGGCGGCCTGCAGGGTAAAAATCTAATCAAAATCTCCTTACATCCAACCCTTACTGATTTGAAGGAAGCAATAAAATATGTCAGTACAATAGTAATTGCTCCAATATTTTTTTGTATGAACGTCAAAAAAATAATTCGCTAGTGAACGTAAGTGTGTTAAATGGTAAATTCGTTAAATATCTATAAATGACACTAAAATGTGTTAAATAGTAAATATATTGAATATCTACAAATAACACTGAAATATGAGCTATCTTGGGTCGTGAAACAATCCGTTGGAATAGCCTGTAACTCCTGTAACTTTTTTCCGTCGATGCATTTTTTCAGTGAATTAAATATCGTGCCTCTTTAATTGACAAGAAGGTAGAAATGAAGGAAATGCTTTCCTAAGCATAGGTATTTTCGCAGGTGAACAGCCAATCGGTAAAAAGTAATGTAGCTTTTCTCCCAAATGATCGAGAAAGTAGCGCATCGTTCGAAATTTCGCAATGAAATTCAGCCTCGAAGTCTATTCCAAGCACTTCGGGTATTACTAATAATGTATACACCATTACACGATAGGGAAGTTTCCTTACATACCTGATATAGTCAAACCTAATCAAATGTTCGTATTCATTTAAGCATTTGCCGTTTCTTGCTTTTAGTAGCCAGTGATTTCAGGTCTTATCGCAATGAAAAGATTTCTATTAGCATTCGGTATAGAAATGGTTGCGCGTATATGAGTTGTATCAGCATAAAACGTTCATCGAATGTCCAGATTCTCTTCTTTCCGCTGCTTTTTACTATGCGTCGCAGAGACACAGGAATACAGTGACGTCACGCGCGAACGTAACTACCAGCTGAGACCACCACCTCTTCACTCAGCTTGAGTTTAGACAATGTTCATGGACAAAATAATATTTTTCATATAACAATAGTATTGACAATGACACTATGCATGGTGAGTAAAATCATGCTATATTGCTACCAATTTAGAGGGAATTTGAATAAAGTTAAATTACAGCCAGCCCCCAAATATCCATGGGTGCCTTAACCGTTCTGCGGATTATCCGTTCATGATATTTTACTCTCAGTCAATATTCTTTGCAGTAAATGGAGTGGAGAGAATGCGACCACTATGACAATATCGTTGCTATGACGATGATAATTTTTATTACGGGCAAATGCCCGCTTACATCATCAATTGTAAAAAGTAAAAAATAAAGTAGTAAATTGAAGAAAGACTAGAAATTATATAAGAGATATGCGATATTTTATACGTTTACACAATATAAACATTTGAGAAAATTAAAGGGATTTGAAGTATCACGTTTACATAATATGAAGTAAATATCTATAATAACACAAAATATATAACAACAGTAGAATAAATGTGTATTCCCTCCTGCCACACGCCGGAAGGCGGCTTGCAGGGTATTTATGTAGATGAATGTATAGTGCAAAATAATACAAATAAAGAATACATTTCAGTCATATGATACTATTATAAATCATTTTACACAATATATTATTCGGCATGTAAATATATGAAAACACTCAAACATTTTTATTCTAAGAGAGTGGGAAGATAGTTGGGAAACTGACCGGTAATCATTCCAGATTGTAAATAAACTGAGGAAGATTAAGCAGATATATCGGGTTTTAAAGGGATCTACATTATTAAAGAATGTATATGGCAGTCATTGTAACACGCAGTAACGCGGATATCGTAACGGAGGGTTTGGGTACCCTTTCTTATCAGAAGGCCGCATACGAAACCGTTAGGCTGCATGTAAAACCTTCCGCTGCCGGCCAAGTGACGTATAGCTTACATCCGAATAGTCCGATATCGAGATTAGGAAAATTAATGCCTACGTGATCGGTAGGAGAATGTTTCATACGCCGCAATAAACGAGCCTGAAATAATAAATCATTTTAATATCGTATAGTTTGCTCACAGAGGAGATGAAAACACCAAATTGGATTCCTAAAAAAGTAGCAATTTACCAGATGTCGCAGGATCCCCACCTTTGTACTAATAAATAAATAAATGATTATCATAGGGGTGACGATAGGTCCTTCAGTTGATTTACTAACGAGTAGGAATTTGAATATTTTCATCCCGATAGAGACAACTTCTAAATTTCTTTTCTCTCGTGATATATTACGAATTCGTGGGGTGGAAAACACCTGTTTCAATTTTAATATCAATGATGAACTGCAGCTTTTTTTCAAGTCATAATTAAATTCTGTGTTCTAGAAAACGCTAATAGAACTCCGCCACACGAAAGAGGGCAAATGTGACGATTTTAGATACACACAAAGGCTATAAACGTATGTACCCTTCTCCAACGCAATCGGAATTATGACTTTTGCAACCCACGCTTGCAACTTAAAATGAAAATGAGCTAGTTCACCTAAGGGAAGGTTAATCATCTTCTGGCACGCAAAAAGCTCAGGAGATAAAATGTGATAACCTAAGATTAAGTCACGAAAGTGATGAAGTCTTATAAGACAGCTTTAGGGAATGATTCAAGATAATAAAATATATTTATTGGTACAAATGAATGAGGATAGTATATTTTTCTCTGAATATTATAGTCATTTAGTCTTAAACAATTTTGTGCCTTATTTTCTTGTAAAAAAGACTATTTTATCATGTGCTGTGCATGTATACTCTGCCATATTTATATATTGCGATGGAGTAATTGGTACATCTGGGTTAATTGCTCCAATATTTGTGAAGGATATGTATTGTTTGACAGCGAACTCAATTTGAGCATGTATGCAGGGTGGATGCGCAGTGCGCCTTGCTCGTCTGCACCAGTGGTATTTGCCAAGATAGGCGACGCGCATCATCTCCCTGGGGTGTGAACGAAGGTATTCAATACTCAGTCCCAATATTTTTCTAGTCTCCTATGAATTATTAACTTTTTAAACTTAAATTTCAGAAATCTCTGTGTCAGTTTAACGATTCGCAAAGCTAAATTTATTACAACAGTCATATTTTATTTGTTTCTTCTTAGAGACATGTTTCAAAGAATTTGTCCTTCTACCATGTTCTGACGAATAGAATATTTTTTGCCTTTTGGTATCGTACAGAATAATGTATCTTTCATTAACTGCTATCTCAGTTTTGTTCATGGCTGTGATAATATGAACGCTACTGAGGTATGAGTAATGCTGAATATTGACATTGATTAAGGTCTCTCCTTTTTGAATGCTACGAAAAGTGTTACTTGTAGAGTCTTTGTGCTTACGTGGACTTGTTCCGCTGTCACATTCTGTCACAGTGAAGAAAGCAATGGCAAACTACCTCACTCCTCATTTTGTTTAGTCGCCTTAGTCCCCTCTCCAAAGGTTACTTATGGTGGAGGGATTATTATTATTTAGGTCTTTATTAAAGGCGAGATTGAGACTGAAAAGTCTCTTCTTCCATCTAANAGGGTTCAAATGTAAATGTAAATGTACATTGTATTATGAAATCTAAAGTAATTAATAATATAAAATAAAAACAAAGTAAATATCAATGTAGTTGTGTGTAGTTAGTATGTGTTTTTGGTAAGGAAAAAAGCATATAATTCTAGTGTTACTTGGAGGGTCATGGAAACTTATTTTGTTGATGAGGTCATTAGAGCTTAGGTTATTATATAGTAGATTGTACAACAGTGTAATACAATAATTATAATGATTCTTGGTCGCTGTAAGAAAACTCTTATGGAGGCCAAGATCAATGAAAAATAATGGACTATGAGAGCCTACGTTAACTTGCTTATTTATGCTAATTATGAAGATCCTATTAAAAAAAGATAAAACTTTTCATTATCCGTGCTTGTTAGTCGTGAGTCCTATACTCATCATTACCCGTATAATCTATAATTCACTGTGGTCTTACAATTAGAGTTTGTATGAGTGTAGATATATGCATATGTTCGTCTAAAACTCAAGGACCAGCTGACGTGCTACTTTCATACGTTATTAAATGTCATCTCCGATAGGTTATTTTTTCTTCGCCTAATTCGAGTCGATTCCAGACGTGTAAAAGCGTTTCCATAAAATTTTACATGCATAAAGTATCACCCACCACGAACAAACAACACAAGTAACAAAAGTTCGTTAATGCTCTCCTCTCATATCTGAGAGATTATCAATCACAGAAATTAATTACTTGAAAATGCCGGACGATATTTTTTGTCATTCTGTAGTAGAAATGTTGAGCATTTTCTATGAAAATGTCGCTATTCGACCGCGATTAACTTATTAAGACGGAATCTTTTGTTAATTTAGTTGGAAATGTTTCCCACTACCATATTTTGATGGATGGAATATTTTATACTCACCTTTTGGTTCAGAAAGAGAGAAAGTGTGTTTTAATCGCTTTTGTCTCGTCCGTGTTCTTAGCTTTTTTAATGTGAAAGCAATTATGGTATGATTTATGTTGAAAACTGCCATTTATTCTGGTTACCTTATTTAATGCTAAGATAAGCATAATCTGTAAAGTCATTTTGCTTCACGTTACTGGACTTTTTCCACCGATAGCATTCTACCTCAGTGAGGAAAATAACGTGAGATTCCATAATTTAGCCTAGTAAGCGGCATTACATCTTGTAATGCCGCTCATTTTGCAACTAATAGTACAGTTTGAGGTTCAAAGCTTCTGGCGCAAAAATTTATATAGATAAAATATGAAAATTTAAAATTAAAAGCACTAAGTGAAATTTGGTGGAATTTAATTTAAAAATGAAATTTCACCAGATTCAATCCCACCGAAATGGCACAAGTTAAATTTTATTCATGATCTATCATACAAAATCTGTAATATATTCCCTAAGAATGATTTACACCTAGCATACCACAGCAGCAAAACACTTAGGTCTTTACTATGTAACAATAAAGATAAAATTGACCCCCTGTTTAAGCCTGGAATTTATAGAATTCATTGTAATGACTGTGAAATTAGTTATAT
>KZ309166.1:141726-158033 GCA_000376725.2 Ladona fulva | reverse complement strand
TTCGTCACTTGATATTTCTCTATATATTACCGAATCATCCGCAAATATCCTCACATTGCTATCGATCTTGTCGCTTAGGTCATTGATATAAATGAGGAAGAGTAAAGGTCCGATTACGCTGCCTTGAGGTACGCCTGAAGTGACTCTGACTTTATCCGAACTAACGCCATCAAGTACCACTTGCTGTTCTCTCTCGTGTAGAAAATTCTTGATCCATTAAATTATTTCCTTGTTGATACCTGCTAATTTTAATTTGTAAATTAATTTGTAGTGGGGGACTACTGTAATAGGAATTCAAATGCTGAATGAGACTTACAAATATACCATACGTAAATTATATTTAACCACTTAGGTAAAAATGTTAGTTATTTTTAAGTACTTATGTGTCGCAAATAAACTAATTTTTTATAAATTATTTTAGTATTGTTCGGTTATTGATTCATTTAAGATTGATTTTTCAGTATACTGATTAACGGAATACACTGATACCTTTATTCGGAGGACATTTTGTATGTTGTATAATTTTGTTTGGCCAACAATTAAGAAATACATGCCAATATATATTTTGACGAAAATATCTTTGTTGTGTTTTCTGAGTCAGCAATAATTCCAACTTTAAAAGAAATATCCATAAAAAAAGAAATGAGCTACCAAAAAGAAAGATTTATATCATTTTCAAAAGCCTTATTTGATGTGTTCATTGCAAGATAAATAAAACCGGTCGATAGAGGAAGAGGGGTACAAGGACGCAGACATAAGGTGTTTCCTACACATCTCTATTTCAAAGGAAAAATCAAAAAAAGGAGTTCTCAACTGCTATGGAATCATGGTGATGCCGCTGAAAGAAATGTAAAAGTATTGATGGAGTAAATTCCAAGGAAGAATTGACTTGAAAAAAGTCTGACGTGACCGGGAATCGAACCCGCGTCTCCCAATTGCCGGTCGGGTGCTCTGTCCGTTGAGCTATCCCGGCAGAACATTTCTCCAAGCCATTCGGGATACTTTGTAGGGAAGGCAACTTTTCTCAAGTCCATTCTTCCTTGGGATTTTTCCTGGGTGCGCACCATCTTGCGCAAAGTCACCCTTACCCGTTTTCCTTTGTATTCATGGAGATTGCGACGAATAGGAACAGAAGTATCAAATGTCTAGGACAAGTGCTTCATCAGAAAAATATATATAAGATACCTTAGAACTGAAAGGCACCTCGTATTTTAACACACAAGGGAAAGGGTAAGGCTGACTTTGAACATAAAGCGTAAAATATGCCGTAGAATTTGGCGTGAGTACATTTCATGTTTTGATACATTCTATGTTTGCGCAGCGTCACTTCTCATGAGCTAAAATGATTGTGGTTAAGATGAAGTGATGGTTCAGATGCTTGAATTTGGATGCATATCATTCTTGCATCTCATGAATGTTTCTCATATCTACTTCGCCGTTCCAGGAAGTCTGCTATGATGGTGAGGTGGCATCATCGATATCCCGCGTGTGTGCAGGAGGTCAGAGCCATCTTCGATGGACCCTCCGTAGTAAACAGATTCCCATTATAGTCCAAAAAATAGGAGGAGGGGTCGTTCTATCGTAGTAGATTAGAGGACAGAGCACCCTCCCGGAGAAACGGAAGACCCGATTCCCGGCTGCGGCAGACTTTTTCTATTTCAATTTCTTCATCTTCGTCAAATTCATTCACTAAACTGTCATGAACTTCAGATTCGTATAGATGATTATGAAGAATCTCAAGGTCTCAGTTGGATGATGGCCAGAACACAGTCGTTGGCATTTTTTTAAACTTAAAAGTCAAAGATTACAGCAGAATATTAATGAACCTCGCCAATACAAACTGTTGCTTAATTGCGATTTTTTAGTGAAAAATTTTAAAACGAAAATCTGATTGACATCAAAGAATTAAATTCGAATCCTTCCCATTCCTTTTAAATGACGTTTCACCTTCATTCTGACGCATTTCCACGTTCTATCAGCAAAATAGGTACGAGAAGCACTTCCTTTTTGCTGTAAAAATCAGTCGGAAAGCGCTAAATTACCGCCGTGATAAAATGAAGTACTCCCTCTTTCCAGATAACACCGAATCTTAATTTTTCCACTTCCGAATGAATCGTAAACTAATGATCATTCACGCAATTAATCAGCACAAGCTATCAAGTAACAAGGCATATCTGAAGAAATTAAAATTCCATTATATTTTTTAGTTTATCCGGTAGTTTTACAGTCTTTCCGAACGGTTCTTGAATCTTGGTTTACGCTCTTTGACAATCAATTTCCAGGAAAGGAGGGAGATAGTAAGAAATTAGACTAAATGCTCAGTTAAACGAAGTTTGTGTCTTCACTTTAGTTAACGGAGTATTTTTATGATATAATTCAATTACTTTTATTTACTTTCAATATATATTTCAATATCTTCAATTGATTTTACTAATTAAAAGTTTCAATTAAATATTGCTTCTATCAAAAAATTTGGATCTTCCTTCAAATTATTACAAACAAAAATTGTTTTAGTTGATATCCTTGCAAATTCTAGAAATAGAATCGTGAGAAGACGTGGAATACATGACTAATGAAATCAATGCGTGAAGGCGTGACTTGGTGGACAGCCAAGTCGCAGCCTTTATTTTTCATATTACATGCCCAGATTAAATTAGCAATCCATTAATGGAAACAGATAACTGAATACCGAAAAACCACAACCCAGTACAAAATTAAATCATAGCTCTTAGGATATCAGATCATTAATCTTTACCTTAATTAATTTAATTCCCATTGATTGTAATATGGTTTATGAAGCGTGAAGGTCGTGGAAATCGGGCAAGATATATTTCTGAGCGATGATTACATGACGAAGATGTTTTGAGGTTAGCTTTCGGGCGGGCGTGTTTCCATTGTGATTCGTCTTTCAAGGGTGTTTAGGAAACCATGACTCCAATTTCAGGATAGTCCACGCCCGGCACGCTTTGCAAACAGTTTCTCAATGTTTGCGAATGTAGCCTTGCCTATTCATGCAACTACACACAATCTCTAAAATTCTTTCTCCTCTTAATTTTCCGGAATCACGAAAGTTATGTCTCTCTTCATATGTATCCCCGTTATTCTCATTCCATTCCCACGTTAATTTCCTAACTCAGCGATTCGTCCATTCTTCCGTTTTTATTCTACTTTCCTTTCAAAAGATAAAATCCGGTTTCGTTATTCCTCGTTATGTTGTCATTGTACTCGCCAGTAGCGTGTGTAAGTTGGACATCAAAACTTAGTTTTTTTACTAAATGTTTATCCTCATCCAACCGTTAGTGGACAATAGATAAATTTCAAATACTTGGCTATTCTAAGATAATAAATGTCTACATTCACAAGGAAAGGGATAAGGATATTCTGTCCCTATGCTTCTACTATTCTCTGTCCAACATCATGAAGACACAATGGATCTCTTATGGCCCCGTGCATTTCTTACGGGAGATCGGCGCGCGCTGTTGCCACTTTTGCATAAAAAAAGACAGTTGGCAAAAATTAATTTTTAATACTTTTATCATACAGCAAAAGTAATTTCGCACAGCATGGTGCAATTTAATCAATGCTAAATAATATCGTAATCGAAGGAAAAATAGGAAAGTGATACTTTCGAGAAAATCGGGAATAAGTTGCGGTTTTCTTTGAACCGATATATTTAGGTCTACCTTTCAAGAAACACGGTCTTTCTTTGTATCACTATCTGTCTCATTTTATTCGCATTCCACCAATGCTATTACTTTTCCTGTTAAAAATTTTGGAGACAAATGCTGTAGCAAAATCTTTGGGAGTGCCGAGAATTTGCGGCAAAATGCATTGAGAAATGTAGTCGCTAGCTACTTTTCGTTATTTATACGTAGGAAAAAACTTGAAGCGAGAACGTTTTTGAGAAAACACTGAATTTATTTTCTCTGAAGTTTTAATCCTCTAACTTTATTGATAACCTTAAAAAATGAATTAATATTTCGAAGGTTACGCAGACCTCGGCGCGCGCGCCATTTACTACAAGGCGGTTATAAATCGATTCGCCTATTTTCCCGATTTCTTGTAATATTCTCATTAACGTGATTACCAACAAGAATTTTCATGATTGTACGTCCGTAAAAGTTCGGTAGACATTTAGTGAACTTTCCGTTTTGTAGTATAAGCGTGTTTAAATAATCACTTTTTAATTAGTTTTGAAACTGTGTTAAATCACCGAAAGGAAAGCGAGGGAGCATATTTCAAGTAAAAAGCATTTTGGAAAAGGAGAAAAAATAACATATGTTAATATAAAATATAACTTTTTTATGCAAAAGTGGCAACAGCGCGCGCCGATCTCCCATAAGAAATGCACGGGGCCATAAGAGATCCATTATGTCTTCATGATGTTGGACAGAGAATAGCAAGAGAGCTCAAATGGCTACAGCAGTCACCCGGAAAGCGGAAGACCAGAGTTCCGTTCCTGTCAGACTTTTTGGTGCCCCTTTCTCCTCGGCAATATTCATAGACACTCGACTTTTCCTGCAATAAGTCCTTATCCATTTCCTTGAGTGTTATCCTAAAGGAGTATTAAGGAGGTTTCTTCTCCCATTACTTTGTGTAGGCGGTGCCTCTATGAGGCCGTGACTGTGGACAATGCTCTTGGACGAACCACTTACCCTTGCCCGCAAAGTCTCCCTAATGGCACGGATAATGCTCTGGCAAGATAGCTCAATGGCTAGAGCAGTCGCCCGGATAGTGCAAGATTCCCGTATTCGTGTCCTGGTTCTGTGAGACTTTTTTCATGCTCGTTTCTCCTCGGGAACTACCTTAATTTTCTAATTTTTCTCGGTCTACACTGCTAATTTTTTTGACGTCAAGGACATCTTCGTAGTAGCACATACTTTTGTAAAATAATTGGATTGATTTTTGATTTTTACTCCTTAACTACAGTCACGAGCATTGTTTCGTAATGTCGTATTAGTTGAAGCATTTATCTGTTGTCTGTCAAATATTCATCCCGAAAGTTATTTGGATTCCCTACACCAACACCACTAACTACCAAAAACGCTCAAGAGCGAATCAGGCTTACTGGGTAAGAAAGTAAAAAAAAATCGTCAGTTATTTGAATATTTACTGGATAAATGTGAGGTAACTTGTCATTTCTCAGCTCATTGAACCAGAAAGCAACAAAAGGAGAAATTCCACGTAAGTGAAGCACAATGACCCAATGAATGACACTTCTCATTTCATTTAATAACTGACCATTTACTTTTCTTCTTGATTCCAATGAATCCCAACCGTGTTTTCTGATTCTTTCAGTTACACTATCGTACTTGCAAAACTCCCTAACTAACTAATCTGGCAGCCTTTCCTTGGATTCTTTCCAATTCTACTATTTGTGAAGAGTGATGAGGAAGCCAGACTTGCATGCTTTTCGGAGGTACTACGTAAAAAGGATTGGCAAGCGATTTCCAATGGAAGGGATTTATAAGAAAGGAAAGTATAGAAAACATACGTTATGCAAAATGAGGAAGGAAGAATTCAGTTTGAAAATTCTGAATCGAAGGAGAATCTTGGAAAATATACTGTTCGATAAGAATCGCCCTAGTCGTAATACTAAAAAAGTCTCACAGTTCATTCCAGATGTTAGTTCCTAATTAACGATATTCAAACCCATTTCTGTGCCAGTAATGTCTACGTAACACGAAAAGCAAAATTGTCGCACGACAAGGAATATTTTGACTCCCGAGGTTTCAGATTTTTCCTCATTTTCAGAAACATTAAGTCCTCGTGAAACGATAACCGCTACAAACGCAGAATATCTCGGAGAAACTTCAAATCACTTCGCTTTGAACTCAAAAGTGTCCACCACGACTGTTTTGACGTGACACCCCGACGCCCCTCCAACGAACCTGTTGGACGACGGCGACGAATAAATTCACTTCCTTCCGGAAAACTTATGTTCATGGCTTCTGACTCGGGGTCTTATCCATGGTTTTATATTAATCACTTTAAGTTTACTTTCTTTTTACTGAAGAACACGGGTTAGGGGAGAACGTCTGGCTCGGATTAATCGAACCTGTTGGAGGGACGTTTTGAACCTCATTGACTGAACATACATCCGTTCGGATCTGTGAAAGAGAAAAAATAAAATATGCGAATATGCGATATATTTCACAAATATTATCTGATGGGATTAAATTGCGAATTAATTACTGGGAACCGATAAAATGAAACGAATTGCACATGTGATACGACGTTTGTCTTCTTCAGAGGTTGTACTTCTAATCTTCAGACGAAACACGGTATTTTACGGCGATTACCGCAGCTTTGTTCGCTTCTTGGAAATAACTCAAAGATACTCAGTTTGTTTCTCAGTCTAGCCGTTAAGTGGCAATAAAATGTAGAATTGTCTCTTTTGCTTCTCTCAATGAGTTAATTCTTTATCTAAGGTCGAATTGCGACGTTAGAATTTTTGAGCGTATGAAATTCCCAACTCAAATGCGGCTAAATAGTTTCATATGTCGCCCTAAAGGCACATCCTTCCTTCCTACGGAAAACAGTTTCTAGCCGTTGACCTAATACACATTGGACTGGGGCTATTAGGAAAAAACAGGAAAACTCATAGCAATGTAATAAAATTTACGGAGGAAAACTCTGTGGAAGAGCGAAATCTAAGAGTGAAGATATCTTGATAAATAAAAGGAAACAATAATAATTTCTCTTATTTTAACTATCTTTCCTATAATATTAATAACTATCAAGATACCAACTTTTTGATGAGGATATAGTATCGTATTACAAATATCAACCTGTTGTTGTCTTACAAAAACCTTTGTTGTTAGAGATGAACAAAATCATCTTCTATTGGGATAGACCTGTCTTGACCGATAAAACTATAAATTATAACAGACCAGATATCTTACTAATTGATAACGCCAACAAAATCCTAAAATCATTGACATAACAGTGCCTCTATCCCATAACATCCGAAAGAACGAGATGGAAAAAAGGGACAAATATAAAGAGCGTGCATGGCAGATAAAAAGTATCTGGAAATTGACGGACATTCAGGCCATCTCTTTGGTTATTTCTGCAGAAGGGTTGGTGTCAAGGAGCATAATAAAATATTTGGAGAGAAATATTATTAACATTGCACAAAAGGCAGTCATATTGCAAACTTGTCACATAAAGGGGAAGTTTCTTAATTAAAATTAAGAATCGCATGGATTAGGATAAATACCCTCTCCATGTCCAGAGTCTAGTCCATTCTATCTGAAGGACAGGTGAAATTGTTCCAGCAAAACGCTGAGAAGATAATACAACGATGATAATAATAATAATAATTTTTCTTAAAAGGTGTGACCTCCGAATATCTGTATGGGTAACGCGTTCGACTTCGGTGAAAGCGGTTCCGGGTTCAATTCCCGTTGGGGGCTCACATGCGAAACAACCTTAGCTGTCGAAACACTTTTGAAAATTACTACTATTACTCACTCTTAAAAGAAAAAAAAATCCAAATTTAATTCGTGTTCCTGATTTCAACGATCGTAGACACGCAATGCTACCTCAAAAACCAGTCCCCTAGCCCTAACTTCACTAACGATTTATGTATATGGAATCTACATCTACATCTATATAAGTACCCTGCAATACGCTTTATAAAACCGAGCTTTTTAGTTGCTTTACCGCATATTTTTCGAATGTGTGTGCTCCAGTTTAAGTTATTTGTTAGGGTGATTCCAAGATATTCTACTGAGTCGGCTACATTTAAATTCGTTCCATTCATTTTGTACTGGAGGTTCTGACTCAATTGTTTCCTTTCGAAGAAATTTACTACAGAGCATTTATCTACATTAAGATCTAATTGCCATTTTTCGCACCACATTTGTATATGAGCTAAGTCGTTTGAGAGTGAAGCACAATCTTCGTCACTTGATATTTTTCTAAAAATTGTCTTACGGACAACCTAAACTCTTCTTTGATGTCTTGAACTCCCTACGTCTCCGCCTTTAATTTACCGACGACCATTAAACATGAAGCATAAAATATTTCAATTTCTGATACATTTTTATTTCCTAACTTCAGAATCTTCTTCGTTTTTCCACCTGCCGTAATTACGCTTACGCTGACCTTATAATTCTTACTTCACAAATCAGTTTCATTCATAGGTACATTGAGCTTTCTATTCCCCTCCAAACAGACATCAACTATGCATATATCTTAATAATCAACAGATTAAATTCATTAAATAAAGTCCTTTGCAAAGTTTTAAATTTTAACAGCAGATACGGAGAATAAGGAGAGCATAAGAAATAATAAGGAGAAAAATAATGCAAAGTGTGTGTTAAAGTAATCTCTGCTACCAAATGTTATGATAGGGGCAACTCTGAGCGTTGAGCGTTTCTGGAGTTGAAATACACAGACATAGCTTATCGATAATTACATTTTTTTGATGAATTTAGGTAGATATTTTTCCATTATATAGCAATTTTAAAGCCTAGAATGACATTATTTTATAATATAAATTTGTTGGGTATATATATGTGCTCCTTAAACGCCTTAAATTCGCGAACAAAAAATTTGATATTCAGCATGTTTAATGCGATATTCCCATAAAAATGCACGGTAAATTTAGTTTTTTATTTAAATATTTAACTATGAATGGCAAGATAAACAAAGCATTAGGAATATCATTGGGGATGTATCCAGTGATTATCAAACGTGGACAACATAGTATTATTGCCACACAAAGTAAATATATTAAATTTCAATAGAATTACAATCAAGCATTCTGGCCCAGAAGGAAATACACAAAAAATCGATAAATATTTCTGAAGAAGTTAAATTAGTTCCTTCATTCTTGACAGGGGAGTTCACTACAAGAATGATAACGACCTGAAGACTGCAATTTAAAAATATCATCTATTAAACATTTGCATTATCACATTCCTACTAGGTTTCCTTGACGACTATATAGCTGCAGATCCCCACATTTCTCGTCACCTTTAGTTCAAATTTCATGTCGTAGACATAATGTTTCATACACGAAAAGTGAAAAATAAATTTTTCATTAGGCGATTATGAAATGGGAAACTCGGCTAATCATATTAGTCACTTACCCTTGAACTATTGAATTTTTTTCAAATCGGAGACTATTTGAAATGTTGAAAATCAAAATGTCGATTCATTGAATGGATAAAGTGTCTGCGAAGCGCGAAAAACTGCAAGGTTTGTGCTTTCACCGACCACGTCCGATGCACACTCCGAGGTCATAATCAGTAAGATAAATTCCGTGAAACCTTTCGAAACGGAGTTAAAACCGCTAATTAAATCATTCGAAATGCAACTTTCAGCCAAATAATTTGAAGGCGAAGTAGGATAAGTGAACCCCACTGGCTAATTCTATGGAAAAAGAGCATTTAAATTCTATCGCATTTGGTCGGGCTTCATCACGCCTGATGATGACTATGAAGCCGAAACCGGTCGTCAAACATACATTTAAAGAATGGAAGTTACAGCGCTCTTTTTATTGCTTTTAGGGCGTTCAAAGTTATGGAGTTTCTACTTCCACATCTTGCTTCAGCGGCAAAAGGAAGATGTTTATCGGCTTCGTTTCCCACCATGAGAACTGCTCTTTTCGGCAATACAGTTCCTAAAATATTATATTTAACGTAACTACCGTAAGATAAGTAAAACTACTACAACTTTCGCAAGATTGAAAATATAAAATTTTAGGGAGAAATGATATGTAATTATTAATATTAATCCAGTTAAAAAGTAGTTCTGACGCTGCAACCTTAATCTGTTTAAATTTTAATTAAATTATAGGAGTAATATATCGCCTGGCGAGTAAGAAAACGTGCTCTCGCAATTGAGCTAATCCTGGTTACGCCCCGTCTATTGAATAAATTAATTTCTATAGTGTTGGGGAAAATATATCGTTCACTTACATCAGTTTCAGTCCTGTTTAATCTAAAGGAATATGAGGGCTACCGAGGTTTACGTGATGTTGAACAGTGGCATTCATTTAGGTGTCTTCCACTGAATTCTATGAAAAAGCTATTCATATGATCATTGAGGTACATTGCGTGATGTCATGTCGTTGTGGATACACTAAGAGCAGTGTGACTCAAAGAAAAGCGCAAAGGCAATTTACCTCACTCCTCATTTTCTCTACTAAGCCACATTTTTTCTCAACGGCATTTGGTATAAGAATTCTGATGATAGAGAATGGAAAATATTCTCCTTTAATTCAATCAGAAATCACTCACAACAACCAGACCGGGTTAGTGACCTCATGCAAAATTTTCATTTACGTTCAAGTAAAACCCCAGATTACTGAGAAAAATCGCAGCAGTGAATAATATCATACACACACACACACACACACACACACATATACATATATACGAGTGTATTTACATACATACAGAGCCGTAGTGTACACTTTTTTGCTTTGGGCTGAGAAGATTCTGCCGCTAGGAGANCCTATATATATATTTGTCCGCCCCCCTGTTTATCTCTGAAACGGCTTGACTTAGAGATCTGAAACAAACCGCATTGCATTCCTACGATGCTGAAGCCCCCATGAAAACTATTCTCATCTCTGTAAAGGCCAGGGTTCGAACCCAGGAGCTCATAATACGTTTCCTTAAAAAATGAACGTAGAGTACGTTTCCTTGACTTGAAGAGGTTGTTTCTTTAAAAAATTAAACTAGAAACAAAGGTCCTACGAAATTGAGACAAGTGTCACAAGAAAGGAAAATGATCATGGAATCTTATTTTAGTCGTGAAATATTCATATAAATTTGAAACTGCGGGAACTTAAAATACACGGAAAATTCGTAAAATGTTTGTGAAATAAATCTTTCATCCCTATGACGACTAAGACCATCGTTGAATGTTGATTTCATGACTTATCCCATATAAATACACGGGGATAACCAGTTCTTATATTTTTCTATAAGAATTGTACGAAGTAGGCTTTCATGACTTTAAAACAGTAGAATAAATATTATAAATAATGGTAAAAAATATACTGAGTTATTAAGATCTTACGACGGACTATTTCTGGTCTCGGAGGACCAGATATATATGATAATAGATATATTTTTAAACTAAATTAAGTTCCGTCATGTTCGACGGGGGCGTTTACTAGAGATAATATAAAAAGAACGCAAACAAACGAAGATAAAGAACACTATGTAAAATAAAACTTTAAGTTTTTATTAGTGTAATAAATCTTTCAGGTTTGTAATTTTTTGCGAGCTTTAAGAATGTGGGCAGTAAAAACAAGTGAACCTGTTAGCTCTAATAGTTTATTTATTAATATTGCCTGGATAACAGTTATGACTGTTTTAACGAAGGCAACATTTGTTTCCTAAGAGTATTGAATGCATGATTTGAAAGAATGGATAGTGGATTATTCCGTTCCCCAACAGTAAATTAGTGGACACCAAACTTGGGTACTTTTGGGTACGGATAGGTTGTCCAGGGAGTACAGTGAATACCAGGTAAATATGTATCGTAGGCAATTAACGTATTCCCATAAAGAGTTCCAGGGAGTTATAAGATATATTTTTAAACTAAATTAAGTCCCGTCATGCTTGGCGGGGGTCTTTACTAGTAAATAATAATTAGTAAAAATTAACATTAGAAAATGAGTGCAAACAATATTAGAAAAGTCAAAGGCAACAACTTACAAATATGGAGACTAATTGAGGGATAACCACCGTTCCAAATAACGATTTCCTATTCCACCTTCATCCAATATGGGCGATACGGAAGGATTTAACGACTAAAAAGCCAATCTTCCGGTAACATTTTCTAGATCCAGGGGACAAACGAACGGCTTAACTTGACAAATGCACATGTTTAAATTATTTTGTTTCCTAGTTATCACTTCAGGTGTATCATAAAAAAATATATGCACTACCTAAGTTTACTTAGCATTTAAAATCGTTTCCCTTCGTGTAATTCAGATGTTAAACTATTCGAATATAGGCATTACACCATTCATGTGCAGCCAGATGATTTGATCGGAGGCGTAATTTTTTTTCTCTTTTGGTCGAAGATTCCATGCAGCCTTACGATGTTTCTCTAGTGTTCCCACCTCCAACCAGTTGATGGCGCAATGCGTACACTATCATCATTGAACTATTACATCCGTAAGAAACGCAATT
The DNA here is from genome assembly GCA_000376725.2 of Ladona fulva. Lineage (NCBI taxonomy): Eukaryota > Metazoa > Arthropoda > Insecta > Odonata > Libellulidae > Ladona > Ladona fulva. The sequence continues at coordinate 145,869 of KZ309166.1, read as the reverse complement.
TACTCGTCAATTAAACTGAAACACCATATTTTGTCCTTGCCATAATTTTATGTTATTATTATTTTTTATTCTTACGTAGAGATAAGGCCAAAATGGCCCTTCTTCCGCCTACCCTGTAGAGATATTACACGATAATTATATTACTCTAATGGCCAAAAGCAATTGACTACATTCAACTTAAATCTAGAAAAATAAACCAATACATCTAAACAAACCGGCGAACATAGACAATTGGTACAAACACTAGATACAAACTAATCGGCAGTTTAGTTAATAAATAAATCATACTAGTAATCCGTGGATAAACAATGTTTATCAGTAGTAATAAGAATATATTATTAGTGTCAGTTTTAAAAAGAAAGTGCGGTAAACGCCGGAAGACGTGGCATATACCCTCAAGGGCGTAGGTTCCGCACCTAGTCTGTCGCCGATTGCCCCTAAACCCTCCTCGGGGTGATCTGATCCTGTGAATTCATCCAAAATCGCGATTATAGGACGACGTGTTTCATTTGTCCGCCTTCCCGTTGTTCTCCTTGGCTTGAGATTGATGTCATCTGCGTGGTCAGCACCTCGGCCTTGACTTGGACGAACAGTTTCGCAAAAGCACACCAATGGAATCCGAATTAAAGGTGTCGAAATGGCCTTTTTTTAGAAAAGGTCAATAGATTCGGCCAGAATCCCTCTTTTACCTCCCTCTTTTAGCATTCCGCTTTAATGAACGGCTCGAGCTTCACCGGCTCGAGTGTGGTCGCGCATTATCCACGAGAAGATGACGGATATTATGTTAAAGCTCCTCATCACCCGGCTGTTAATTTCGCTTTTGCTCCTTTACATCGGGTGGCACCTGCTTTTCAGTTCAGCGGAAAAGATGACCAAGCTTCCCCAGCTGTCCGCAATAGTTGGAAATTAAAATACGAAGCCAACATGTAAAATTAATAACAAAAGATACTGCCTCAGGCGTAAGATGGTGCATGCACCCCCTGCGACACGACTTGTATGATACATATGTAGATGTAGATGTAAACTGCATTATTACTTTACTTCTGGAGACAGTCTTTTCACGTACTATTTATCATCCTTTCTCTAAATCTGTCCTGAAATGTGTCTAGGTCACTTGGTTCGAAATTTTCCAAGAGTAATTATTAACTTTCCTTTTTTTGATCACCTTTTTTATAATTGTGATTATTCTGTACGCCAATATTTTCATTTTTTTAATGTTTCCTAAATAATTATTGTATTCAATATTCTCTCTTTAAATTCTTTTATATAATTTAATTTTCAGATTTTCCTTTTAAAATGTACAAAATACTAAATACCCGTGTAATTTTTATTATTTTCTTTTTTAAATTATTTATTACAACTTGTCCTGCTATTAATTTAATTTTATATATTTTTTGTTATTGCACCGTTCTTTTGATTTCCATGTCATACAGTTTTCGTTGCACTTCACTACAAAGTAACTCGCAGTTCGGTGGATTTTATTCTTAATGCTGATGCAGCAGCGCAGGCGAGATTATATAGGAAGCTGTTCCTGAAACAACGTGTAGCCTCTGTCAACATTTATTTCCTTAGCCAGTGTCTGAAGATGGGGATAATACCAAAATTCATTCTGTCCTTTGTGTTCCTCCCCCACTTCCCCCCCCTTTTTACTGGCTCTGGTATGTGTTGCTTAGAATGCCTGTCACTTGAAGATATTGTTTAAGCAATGAAACATGTCGTGTGTCTATTAGTGTGTGTGTAATGTGCAAAGTTGTTATTAAACACGGAATTAGTTTCCTAGTGAAAAGTTGTTCCTGTTTTTTCTTCCTGGTATGGATTACCACAAAGTAACTCGCAGTTCGGTGGATTTGATTCCAAATGACTTACTATGAGAATAATTTCCATAAAGAATGCATGAACGGTAACACCCTAGTCGTCGTAATTTTCAAGCTAGTCAAAATACCTCGATCGGGCTTGAAACGAAAATATTTTTGTAAAATGTTTGTTCCGACTAGGAAATCTCCTGGAGATCTTAAAAGCTGACAATCGGTACCACTGTACCGGTGAACTGAACTGAAAACGTCATGTTTTGGAATATTCATTTACTAGAGATTTGATCGGAGTCTTTCCTAATTTACAAATAGATTTGCGTGTTTTATTGAAACTTCCGGAGACTATGGCTACTAAGATAATGATACTCAAAAGTAATATGAACTCATAATGAGCATTCACTATGTCAGCATACGGAATATGCATAATCAATTATTGCTGATGTTTTGTGACCTATGTAATTGGCGAATAAAGTCACAAAACACTGGTTGTTCAAAGTTTTGCAATTGTAAGCAGGGGAATGAAGTCATGAAACAAAGGTATTTCAAAGTCATACAAAATAATGTTTACCTGAAAGTCTTGAAATGTATAGTTTCGATATTTAATGTTTTAGAGGCGGCAAAATATGTTCGCACACAAATATATTGGAAAATAGGCTTGACGCGGCTTTGAAAGTCGTTACACCAAAAATCCTGATAATCGAAGAAAATTTTCCCTTTCTACGCCTCTCTTATTTAACTTATTTCGCCTTTGATTCCGTTAGTACATACATTCTTAAGCAGTTGAACTATTTATCATTTTTCTTTTGGAATAAGTTAGAGGAAATTAATCTTTCATTCACTTCCATCCCAGTCTTGTTGCTGTAATAATATAAAAGCTATCGAAATATAAGTGTTATTGAAAAATTACTCTTATTTATTCACTCCTTATTGAATGCTATGAAAAGAGAACACAACGCAAACTATGTCCGTAACTCGAAGATTCAGTTTATATTGTTAAATTAAAATCAAACGTGTCTTTGTGCCATGGCGGGACTTTGTTTTTCGACGGAAATAAAATGTTGTGCAGCGCTGAAAAGATTGGAAACCGCTGACGTGGATGAGAGAAATTAGCTTTCAGAGAATTTTCTATGGAAATGCTTCTGCTAACATGCTGTTCAGCTCTCAATTATTTGGAAGATAAGTAGATTTCATGCAGAGTGTCCATGTTTACCAAGTGAGAAGTTGCGCGCGACCATAATTTCTCGAATTTTCGGTAACAGGAGATAAATACACTAACTACATCGGAAATTACAAATAATTAGTATAGTAGTATAATATATAGTATATAATTATATAGTATTGGTGTATCCATGTATTTTTTCCACATTTTCGAATGCGGCAATTTCCAAAGGGCTGGAGAATGATCTTTACTACATTATTAATTGTACCACTTGTAGTTTCATCTATCTCGTGTCTATCCTTACTTATTCTACGTAAAATTTGTTAATGAAGTAATATTTCGAAATTATAATAACTTTGATAATAAGAGTGACTATATGAGTATAACTAATTAATATTTTTATTAAAAAAATTTTCCACAAAACTTTATTAAAAATTAAAGGTTTCGGCACATTTCAGATAATTGCATTTTTGAATTGTGGATCCCCATACAGCCAGGTACATTGCTAAACTATCATTTATGAAGGTACGAATCCTATACAATAACCATAACCAGCCATAGCAACGAGGAATTTATAGACTACCAGCTGAAGTGCCTGTTGACTTTAAAATAGCAGTTGATTATAGTTATCCTATTTGTACAGAAGAGAATCAACCGCAAGATGAATGAAGTGAACAGAATAATTGAACTTGTCTAGAGCGCCTTCGGAAGAAACGCGTACGTTCTCAAATCAAAATTGCCAATTGTCTCGAAGGGGAAAGTATTCGACCAAGGCATTCCACAAGAGTTGACATACGGAAGTGAAACTTGGGTATTAAACGAAGCAATAACCCAGCGATTTCAATCTACACCAAGAAGTATGGAATCCCAGGATGAGCCAAGAAACGCAACACCTGCATGAGGGTAACGACAGGAGCGACAGACCTCATTTATAAGGTAAGCTCATTAAAATGGGCGTGGGCAGGCCATGTTGCGAGGAGAAACGACCACCGATGGACATCAGCAGTTCACAACTGGACACCAAGAGATGTCAAGAGGCTAAGAAGAAGACCAAAAGACAGATTTAACGGAGACATCATCAAGTACCTAGGGCTAACAGAAGCGAGAAACTCAAAATAGATTTGGAAAGCGCTTAGGGATATTATATATATATATATGTTTCCTAAATAATTA
>KZ309166.1:116431-137365 GCA_000376725.2 Ladona fulva | reverse complement strand
CTGAACTGGATACCAAGAGACGTGAAGAGACCAAGAAGAAGACCAAGGGACCGATGGAACAGAGACATCATTCAGTATTTAGGGGTAACATGGCAACGAGAGGCTCAGAATAGAGATAATTGGAAAGCGCTTGGAGAGGCCTACATCCGACGTCGGATTGAAAATGGCTGATGATGATGATGATGATGATGATACATATGTACATGCTTTTTTTTCGTTTTCAAATTTATGTGCCCAAAGAGTTACATGTAGCTTGCGAGTCACAGTTTACCGACCCCTGATGACGATTAAAAAGCTAAGTTTGATTCTCGCAATTTCCTTTCCTGACAAAAATTAGTTATCATTGATTTATCTCGTGTGAACGTATGTACTTCACCTCTCTTTAAACGCAACTTAGTCAGTATATATACGCAGGTCAATTCATGTATCTCTTGTAGTATTTAACTGAGTTAATAGAGAATGGTTTTCATTCATAACGAGGTTAACTTCCCACTTACGGTCGATTTATATTAATAATAGCTGTAGCAGATGTTTATCTACGAAGAACAAACACGCTAACAAAGAACTCCAGATTATATTATCAGATTCAAAATCTTACTTTCCTTCACCATCTGCCACTCACCGCATCTCTCTCTATTGGGCATAAAGCAAATGCTAAAAGAGTAGGATCGCAGAGCAGATGCTTAGATATCCTTCAAAATCGTCCATTGCACATTGTAGCTACGGACAGCGGCATTCGAGTTGCGTCGCACGTGAAAGTGTGACTTACACCTTTTTCCCAACTTTTGATCGCGTCCTCCACTCTCACTTCGTATAAACAAGAGAAACGTGGAAAGTGATTTCGAACGAGCTCACGGAAGCCGCTTTCACCGCAAATCTATCGAAAGAGGGCACCGTTTTCGGTATTCCGAGGCAGTCGATCGCTATCTCATTCGGGACCGGCGATTTTCGCACCGATTTGGCTGTCAAGGGCACAGCGACGCGCCTTCGTAACAATTGCATGAGCGACGGTGCTGCCCTCGAATCCGCTACGCAATGTCTCCGCCGTCGATTCACGGAACTATTTCATCATTTCTTCACTTTCTCCGTATGAGTATTATAGAGTTAAGGTTGCGAAGAAAGACAAAAAAACGAAATCGAGAACTTCGACGCAAATGAATAATAAACTGGTTGTAACGAAAACCGGTCAACCATGATTTCTAACAGAATTTGGCCGATCACAAGAAATATCTCATCAAAACAATCTTCCAGCTTAGCTTAGTTTACATTCTACAGATACTGCCTTATACGTTACGAGATGTATAATCAGATGTATGTACATTTGACGAAAATGGCATCGGCCAAGACAAGAAAAGGAAATGAGGCTAAGAAGAAATGAAATTCCTCGTAGCCAATAAGGCATACCAACGAAGCCATATCATAAATGAGAGAATGAACCAAAAATAAAAGCTATTTCACAATACCGTGCAACATCAAAATATGGTGGAAAATAGGAGAATACCAAAGGTTTTAAACCTGACTAGATCAGAGATGACCCACACTTTTTTAAATGTTATCTGATTAGATGCCAAAACAGAAATCGAATATGCATAATTTTTGAGATAATTGACGGTTATGTTTATGAATTCTTTGCCAACGAGAATGCAACTCCTTGATTCCATCATCGAAAACAAGTAGCTTTGGCTACGACTAATTGGACGCAAACATCTCCATCCCGTCGCTGTTATTAAAAGTATAAGTTCCCAACTCCGCTCTTGATGACCTTAACATTAGAAAATCAAGCAGGATTGGGACGGAAATACTAGGAAAGTCTCCCAATGCAGTGAAATACATACTTCCAATTCAGTGCATCTGTATGGTAATATAATTTTAACCACTTCGATAGTTTGAGTTAAAACACGTCATAAGATCTTATTGTTATAATTCAAAAGGATTTGAAACTGTTGGAAGACCAACAGAGCGGCGTTGGAGTGAAATAGAAGCTAATGAGAGGAAAACATTGTGCACGGCCGATAGATAACAGAACCCGAACTCATCTCGGCCAGAACCAAAGGAAAACGTTTTTGCCCATTAGCCCAGCCCGATCCGGAAACTTTCTTATATCACCCCCGGAATCGGTCATGGACACAATCGATCACAATACACGAACACGTATACTTGTTCTCCCTTATTATCACAATGGTGACGGCAAAATTACCTAAGGAATTTATAATATGATGTTATATCTAGGTACAATCCATTCCGAATTTTCGGTCCAGCATTCACGGATTAAAAGGTTAGCAAAAATCAAACAGCAAAAGATAGCGTAATACAATCGCAATTAATACGGCAAAAAGTCACAGTAAAACACAGAAAATACCAAAATATTAAAGTATTATATCAAAATATCACAGCAAAATAAACGAAGTAAATAACCCGCTCTTGTCAGATCTGTTTTACGGCCGTTTCCCCTTTTAAATTTTTCTATGGCATTTACGTGCGAAGTAAACTATAAAAGTTTCCCTTGTACAAAGAAAATAACTTACAGTGCAAAATATGTAGCAAAATAATTATCAGAAGTAACGGTTTAGGATTTCCTGTGCTTAATTGCTGAAAACGAATAACTTGTTGTGGTGGAATTTAACTCCTAACCCAAATATACACCAGTTTTCTTGCGGTTTCCTCGGAAAAGATAACAAATCGAAACACGCCATACCAAAATATCTTTTCTTATGACCTGGATTTAAATCATATCGGGACGTAAAACACGAATTTCTATTCTTTCTAAAGCTGCACACTTCAAGACTCTTCATGTGGGGAAATATATACGGTACAGAAAAGTCGGCGCTGACGATTTGATCTAACTGCGTAAAATAAATTTTATTTGTACTATAAAACCAACGATAGGATGGAAGCATACGAGGACAAAAATCTTTCAACTAAAAGTCAGCTGAGTCTTCCAAAAGTCATCAACCAATTAATGCTAAAATTAGAGTCAAAAATGTTTCCACTGAATGAGGAAAATCGCAGCATTTTAAATATACTTACGAGAGCTTGCTTTTAATTCACGTTATATGATCCAATATCTTCGGTATTATGATTTTTCTTATGTTTCCAATCTATAATTAATGTAGATACTGCCACAAAACTAGTGCACTCATCTACTTACAGGAAAAAGATAGCACCCTTTTTGCAAAGATACCCAGTAAGAGATGACTGGTTGAGTACTAAAAGAATGTTATAATTAAATTTCCATGATTACTTTTGTAAATTATATCAATACCGAGAAGGTCCATTTAAGAATCAATTTTTGTATAAAATGAATGTTCATCCAAAGATACACCCAGCAGATCATTTTGTGACCGTAACAATTAAATGAAAGAGTGAAAAGGGTCTTCACTAGCAAAGTACGGAATAATATTATCTCCATCTTTAATTGGGTATTACCGTAAAATCATCTCACAGATTTTCCACACTCCCTTCTTTCGTGTACATTTTTCCTTTAGGAATTCCTTTTTTCATTTCAAGCGACGAAAGAGGTTTCTTGTCTTTATTACTTTACTATTTCAACATTTTTATTAAATCTATCATTTATTTAATTATTATCTATTAACTTTATGAAGATATGACGATGGATGAGAAGCAAGAAGAGCTTGTTAGTCCTTATAAAAATACTTGCTGCCCGTGCCGACAACATTACCTTTCTAGTGATCATTTCTTTCTGAAACAAAAACAGCCAACATTGGGATGTGCCTTATTATTGCAGTACGTCAGTATTTTTCTGTCGAAAAAGTCATTAATTCCTTATTTATTTCGAACTTTATCGTATATCCCTCACTCTTCTCGGTAATTACAGAGGCGATCGTCATTTTTTCCTCCTCTACAACTGATGAATGCAAACACTGCAGCAGTTTAAGCGCCGAAACTATTCTTATAGCGACCAATATTTTATTGACGGCAACGAACATAAACATCTTATAAACAAAGTAGAAAGTTTTTATGTGTGTGTTTTGTGAAGTATTTTCAGTTAAAACTCAGAAATCAAAAGTTGCACAACTTTCAAACTTTTAAGTTCGTCAAATGTCTTTCCTATGGTGATAATATTCTAATTTTCATTTATCTTAATGACTAGACTAGTCAAAGTGTTTCCATAAGAAATGCAGATAAAATTAACTTTTATCTAACGTGTACGTAATGCGTATTTCCTTTGCAAAATGAAATAAGAAGAAATGTCGTACAAAATTGAGACGAGCGTCAAAAGAAGGGAATTCGAATAAATGATTTTATTTAAGTCGAGGTACATTTCTATTCAAAATTGCGATAGTTTTGATAAAATACATGAATATTTTGTGAGATTTTGAGGTAAATAACCGTCCCCACGGAAGAGTGATTTTTATATGAATATATCCACGACGGTGATTATTATAATAGATTATCTTACATCACCATTAACTGATTATGTTGGCTATTCTGAACACACACGAAGAGCCGATGCTCTATGAAAAATATATTTTGCTCTCGCATTCACCGCACATTTGTTACAGAAACGGGAGTTACGTTCCATAAAGCAGCTTTCGTTTTCAGAGTTAGATTCCTTTTAGAACACTTTCTCCCAGTATACACAGCGTACCGCCAAATTCAAAGATTCTAAACGTTCTCGATTTCCAGAATACGGAAATGCGACTGTGTTATCAAGTACTATAGCACAAATTGTCCGCCAAAAAAGGACTTTTATATTTGTTGTTATTGATATTCTTCCATAGATTCCATCCTTTAAAATTAAAAGTATTCTACTGCTAATTATTTTCACCGGACACTTAATACAAAAACTAAAATTGTTAGCAAGGTAAAAAAGGAATCATTTAACACTTCTCGATTCATTGTCATACGAATATAAAAAAATATTTTTTAATATTCAGAAAGAGTTATATATTATTATATGTTATTCATGAGGAGTGGTTATTCCAAGCTCCACGATCGCTAGGTAGTGATTTCGCGAATTTTTCATTTAATGAAAATTACAGTATTGATTCTTTGATTGAAGAGCCTATGCTATGATGCTGTTAAGATCTCAGTGATTTGAAAGATAATAAATAAGATAATCAGTAGGATGTCTATAGATGCCTTAAGAAGGGGAAAGTTGTGCGCAACTTTAATTTCTCGAATATTTGGAAAACGGGAAATTTTTGGGAAACTTACTATATCGCAAATCACACAAAATTAGAATGTGACCACGTGTTTGTACAAAAATAGGTTACTACAGAAAAGCTAAACTTGTCAGCATGGTAACAATTGGAATAATTTAACACTTCTCGTTTTTTGTCATAGAAATATAAAAATATTCAATTTTTAACATTCAGGATGTTATTCGAGAGAAGTGATAATTCCAAACCCCGTGATCACTAATAATTTCGCGCATTTTTCATTTTATGAAAATTATGGCAGTGATTTTATATTTGCTGATTTATGACTTTCACTCAGCCATAATATACGATGCTTGGTGGTTTTCCTCCACATCTCACAGCCAACATTATTTAGTTTTAAAAATATTCCAGTGACTTTAGCAATTCGTTGGTTCTAAAACTTCGAGCGAATGAATTTTCATCATCGGCCGATCTTTGCATTAGGAACATGGAGGAGTGCTGATCTTTTCAGGTGTATTCCGCTTGGTTTTTTTATCGACACCAATTTCTCGTAAGACTACTTCCCGAATAAAGGATTGAGTCCAATCGTCGCCGAAGCATTCGCTCTGCGATATCTCCTCTCACGGAATATGCTCAGTTTTTTACGTCTCTACTTTCTCCACACATTATATAAATTCAACTGTGGTAGAAAATGTTCCATTTGGAATATGCAGCTGGAGCATATGTTAATAAAGGGCAGGGATTCAAAAGTATATCGGGCCCCATACCACTGATACCATGGGTCCCCTTTAATTAGGGTTGAAATTTTGGAAGGGTAGGTAGAAACAATTGATAAACTGATATTTATATGGCAGGTGTTTCATTTACTCATATTTATTACAAATAATTTTTAAATATGGAGCCTCCGGATACTCATGTGGATAACGCGTTCGATAACGGTGAAAGCTGTTCCGGGTTCGATTCCTGGTGGGGGTTCACGTACGAAATGACGTTAGCTGTCGAAGGACTTTTAACATTACTACTACTATTTTATATAATGCAAAAATTTTAATAAAAAATTCTAATTAACAAATAAACGGTCGATAGACTAAAAACTGCGCCGGAGGAAACTATTTCATGGGTGTGGGAGAGATTTTCTACAATCGCCTCCATTTGGAATATGGCAATCATTCAATTTATTAATTTAACTATTTTTCTATTTTAAACTAACATTGCTACCAGCAATGAAAATGAATGCATCTTGGTTGTTCAAATACTATCAAGAGAATTCATAACAGATTTAAAGAAAAAATAATTACTTTTTGTAGTTTGTGAATGTACAGTAGTAACCAGATTAATGTGGACTGGGGTCACCTCAGATAATCGGAAACTCGGATAATAAGGAAGGGTCGTCTTGCGTAGGTAAAGATTGAATAAGTAAGCTATTTTCTTGCCTTGCCACAGTACGACGTGTCACATACAAGAAACACACATACACCATCCCACATTAAAATATTTGGCCCTACAAACTGCCGTTTTTTAGGAGACGATGGAATAACACGCAGCCCACAAAAATGCAGTAGCTGAAATGCCTAGCGTTCGTCACCTAACCGAAAACGAACCACCAAGCGCCATGATACCTCCTCCGGAGGTGAAGTGGCATCCAGTATACGACCAGAGCCAGAACATAGCATGGCGATGAAGTTCTCACTTCTTATTTACAGATTATTACGCCGACGTTTGCTTGCCTATGCAGAACTGGTATGGTAGAGTCAAAGAAAAATTAATTTAAGAGACGTGCCGGTAGACATAAGTGAAAACATTAAAGTACACAAATATGTACCTCGGATAATACCCAAAAACTCGGCTAGATACTCTACTTTTTATGTATGATTAGCTAAAAAAAATAATAGACCCAATGACAGTAGATCCTCTCTCTTAACTGGAAACGATTCACTTTATTAATCATCAAAATATTTATACAAAGCTCAATGCATTTCGTCTCCTAAGGAGAAATATTCAAGGAGCCTGAACGAACGGACTTGTGAGACAAGACTGACAAACTGACTCCCAGGCTTGCCTCACAAATCTGTCGCTCTCCAACAGGTGTCACCATGAAAGACGAAAACAATGTATTTTGATAGTTTATGAGTAAGTTGTTTCCAATTATGATATTCCATTAATCGCTTCTGCGTGTGTGACGCCCAATGAGTAAAACAATACTTTGTTTGATATAAAATAAAATGTAAGAAAACACATTCCATCATACGCTCTATAATATTTCAGGAAGCTACTGAACTTCTTATGTTTTGAAACTCTGCAGTCCAATGATATTTGTCACTAGTCCCTCTGACCCCAATTCATTAACGAAAGGTAACCTGAAAAATTACAAAAACAACTTGTTTCTGCAGTTGACAAAATTTAATTGTTCGTAATATATATAGTTATAATTTATGGTCAATAATTCTTTTAAAAAGGTTCAATAGACCTTTTGCAATTGCAGTTAGGATGAGGTTAAGTCAGTAGCAATATCGCCTTTCCATAGATCGTGTCCTTGACGTGGGATGCAAGGTCAAACGAAGATTCTGGATAATGCTCAGCTTAGCTTTGTAACGTCCAAACTGCGTTAAGGCTAACGGCGGAAGAGCCAATAAATATCTGAAGATGTAAACGACAGAATGATATATTCAGAATTATATAGGATACTACTGGAATTTTAAAACGTTTTTGTTGAATACAGAATACTAGAAAGTGGTAAGAGAATGCAACGACTAAAACTGATGAAATATTTTGTCATATTTTATAAGCAACTGGAATATTCCTATTTGTTACATTACAATTGTATACAAAGTTTATGCAAAAAGATGTTATCAAGGATGGGGGAGGGTACTTTTTATGCATTTTTACGTTGTAAACATTTTGGCTGGTGCTTTAAATTTATGGAAAACAAGGTGGCCATGCACATGATGCGGGACAAGATTTTCCTCACACGACAAACGAACTTATTTCAAATCAATTCATTTTCCATTGTTGAGTCACAACATGAAATATTACCAAAAAAAGAGATTTTGTTATTTTTCGAAGTAAGTAATGGCGCATTGAATTTAAGCGCGAACAAGTGATTGCAGAAGGCTATCAACATTACAAATCATATATGTCAAACGTTTGATAACATTAATAACGGATGTTTCGTTAGCATTCCTATTAGAAGGAATCTCGTAATAGAGTAAATTTTGTTGCTTCGCTAAATCGAATTATCTCTTATAAAGTATTGTTTATTTTACGTATACGTCGAACAACCCACTTAACTGTAATTACACGTGATTCCATTTATTTATTTTCCGGTGCCCTTACAACTTCATTCATAGGAGAGTCGTGAAAAGTAATAATAGACGAGTACACGCAACCGTTCTCTGACCAGTTGGAAAAATCCAATTAGCCGTGACTCGAACCCGGTACCTTGGGGTTGTAATAATGACACACTAACCACTCAGCCACCGCGGTCCGTATCTATTTCAGTGTTCCCACAGAAAAGGGATATTTTAACTACTGAGTGTTTACCAAAATAAAAAAGTGGGAATCCTATTCTGTCATACGTAATTAATAGAGCGCTAAGAACGCAAACTCCAAATGGCGAACGAGAAAGGATACCGTAAGCGCGGCGCACACTAATTCGTCACTTCCTGTTATTTGTCACCGGTATCCATTCACAGCCATGAGACTGCTTCATCCGCTTCCGGTTATTCTTTTTTCCAAATTCCCGTAAATTTAGACTTATCTCTCTCTAATCTTTAACTCCGTGCATCTGACGCAGTCTAAGGGATAGCGCGATACGTAAGGAAAAGTGGAAATCGTTCGAATGTAAACAGTTTTAGGAAATGTTGAATATTTTCGAAACGTACACACACCTCGGTGTATGAATCTCGGTGTAGGACCGATCGTCATCCGAAATGTTTCTAAACCGAAAAAATAAATACAAATGTATATGCTAGTAATTCCCAAGTGGGCGATAGGGGCTGGTCTCATCCAGAGGGGGCGCTTGATCTAAAAGGATTTTATTCCATTCCATTGCATCTTTCTTTATCGATAGATTTTTTCTGTATATATAGCATCTATATAACACCAGGAAATTTCCTTACAGAAGTTTGGTGAATATCTTATCATTGCAGTGTTTATTTTTCTTTTTATTGTTCTCTAGCTTGGGCCGCACAGATGTTAATTTTCATAGATGGCCCTGCATGGTGATAAATGCGAGGGGGCGGAAGGGTGAAAAAGTTTGGGAAACATTGGTCTACGCGGATTTACAAAGTGTTTTCATTTCGACCAATTATGCTGCGATTGGCGTTCTAGCGTCGATATTCCAACCTTGCCGACAACCTTTGTTGCCCACTTTCGTGTCCGGTGCTCGATTCATCGTCCTTCACCCGAGACGGTTTTTGTTCGGAAAATATGTTCGCACGAGAGGCGTTCGGCAATCCACTGTAACTGAACCAAATGCAAGGACCCTTCCATGGAATTCGAGTTCACAACGTACAATCGGAGTGCCCCAGACCTTGATTTCAATAATAACTAAGATGTCATGTTTTAGGCGTCGGCGAAGCAACTGCACTAAAAACCCGCTAATTATTACGTATTTTAATGAATGAAAGAGATAACTCTTGAAAACTAAAACTCACCTGTATTGTTAGGAAACGTATATTTGGCCACTAGGCGTCCACATTTACTATTATATTAATATGTAATGCCAGGTGAGATCCTTCTATCACTACCACTACGGTAACCGAAAAGGCCCGTCAGGAACCATGGAATTCTTCCACGTCAGAATCGCAGGTAACGGCATCCTTCATGTAAAATGAATACATTTCTCAAGTATTGAATATGTACTGTTGAGTATACTTGTATGCAATTCTCCCTGCAGGTGTTGTATTTTGCATATGCACATTCGCGACGCATAAATATCTGTAAGTATAAATCGGTACCTGCAACCTTTATGAATGGATATTTTTCATATGCAACTCGGTGAAATATAGAGGAAAATGTGTGCTTCATTAACTTTCGTCTTAGGCCAAATATTATAACATATAATGAAAATGAACTTTAACCCATATTCACTTTAAGGCCCTTAAATTCATCTTTTCCCCAAGTGAAACTTCTAGCGTAAGATAAATGAATGTTTAACATTTAGTTTAAAGCTCAATCCTCCACCGGAAGGGTCCGGAAAGAAAAACTTTAGTACCGAATACGTCCTCGAAAAAATCTCAGTAAATATTTAAAGAAAAATATTCAACCATTTCATCATGAAAACGCGTTAATTAATAAGATGAATCACCCATTCTTTAAAGTGTCGTATAACTTATTCGACGAAAATAAACAATGGAATTATTATGAGGTCATTCGCACCTTTGAAAATCCGAATTTAAATCAGTTTGACGTCACCTGTTATCGGCTGCGTCGAGGACAGGAGGTAATTAGGAAGCACCGTAGGGTAGGAACGAAGCTGATAAGATGAATGTGGAAATACAATATCCTCCCTCTCGTGCTCTCTTATCACGTCTTCCTCGCAAGCAGCGTTGGCGGTCGTCGGTGAAATTCATTCTTCTGCTCGTTATTAGCAAAGTAAAAGTATGCAAATACAGCAGACTAGATTATACGAGTTAATGCGGAGCGGGGCCACCTCGGATAATCGAAAACTCGGATAACACGTAAGCGTCCTCTTGAGTACGTAAATCATGAGATAAACACGCTATTTTTGTGGCTCACCACATTACGACGTGTATTTACCCCAGGCGCGCACCCAGGGAAGTGGCTGACTGGTTTAAGCCCCCCTAAATTGTCCACAAATATTTCATACAGAACAACATTTTCAAGAGTCTTATAAATAAATATTTGTACGCTTAAAATATATCTTTATAGGCTATACTTTCTTATAGTAAGAATCAATTATTTCACATGAAATCGTAAATCGGAAGGAGTTCAAGATATTATTAGTTACTATTATTAATCCTTAAGTTCCGCCTCCCAAAGCGAAAATTCTGGATTTACTCACTGTATTTGCACAAATTTTGCAGAATGTATTTATATACTAACAAAAGTAAAATATTTCTCTTTTCCTTTATAATATTTACTTTAATTGTCCAGAAGCAGTTTCCATTCCTTTTCTCCGATTCTTCCCAAATTATTACTCCGACGCGACTTTTGCTTGTTTATCCAGAACTGGTATCTGCTGTTTTACTGAACAGCAAAAGTAATTTAAGTAGTGTGCCGGTACAAACGTGTGTAACTGAAAAAAGCGATGAACATAGACATGTACCTTGGATAATACGGAGCATCGGTTAATCGGGACTCGGATAATCGAGAGACTACTGCAGTGACATTTATTTTTATATCATTATTAGCTGATCAGCCGCTAAATATTTTACGGGAAATTTGAAGGTAGAAACCCTGATTGTACAGAAAAGATTCTAATATTTCCCTTGCTAGCCTGGTTGATCACCTCATCTATAACCCTATTCGTATTCTATGGCTTTGTCCTTTGATGCCTGGATCATTTTGAATTTCTATTGAAATGCTTAATTTCCTCACATTAGTACCCAGCTGAAGTTCATTTAAAATTAGGGAATGAACTTAAGGCAGCATACCTGTAGACCGAACTGTTTCTGAAATATGGGGAAGGACTCAGGCGGACGGATGTACACGAAGCAAATTATACACGTATGTAAAAAAAGATAAATTAAGCCGATTTTAAGCAAATAATTACAGGTGAATAGTTTATATAGCGTTCATTAACATAGCCTTCGAGATGGAATATAGAACTATTATACACCGAGTACATTATATTCGGAGCTTCGAGCAGATAAGCGCACTTTCCGTCTCTACACATGCTGATTTGAACGAATTAATCTTTAAAGCGGTTCTGATCTTACGGTGAGGCGTATAGTTTAGTATTACGAGCGTGATTTATTTAATATTATAATCGCTTTCGTCCATGCATTTATCTATCCTATTTTCGTCGATTTCCATAAAAATGCAATGGAACAGTAAATGGAAATTAATTCAATTGGCTTCCAGATGAGATGGCTTATAAAAATCATACCGACGCACACTGGGCTAGAATCGAGCAGAAGAACTGGAACAGTTTCTTCAGATTCTATATTTAGAATTTACCTTAAAAATTGAAGTGATATAAGATACTTGATAGTTTGGTGCCATATTCCTAGTTGTTTTCATCACTTTATCTCAAAAACCGACCGAAAAAGGTGTTCGCCATTTTGTTACGGAGAATGAACAGAAGTCTACCTTTGTAAGCCAGTACTGTAACGAAACAAAAGATCAAGAATCATACTAAAATGCTGCATAATTGGTTTATCTACCAGTTTCCTCCAACAACTTCTAAGTAAGTCACAGCGAACTTGAAAGTTTTTCCGAAAAAATCGAGATTATCCTTTTCTGTAAAAAATGGAAGTTTTTGGAGATTGGAGAATTTGAAGTTTTATCTCCTGTATCTATGTGACGCAAACAAACAACGAAAAATTAAAAAGGAGGAAACAAAATTATATTTTTTCCAAATAAGTCTGCGTAATTTCACGTCCCTCGCTCTAAAAATCCATATTTGACGTCTTGGCCAGCTTTTTTCGATTCTAACCCGTTGTGCGACGTTCGAATCAATGTACCCAGCTCCTGTTATGATGCCACGTGATCTACATTTTAACGAACAGATAAAGTGGCAATAATAATAGAGCAAAATTAGCCGTGGACTCAAGTCAGGTTTGAAAACTTTCGTCTGCTTCCGTTGTTGACATAAATGGTGAATGCAACCGAGGAGAATGTGCAAAGCTAAGAGGGATAGAAAGAAAGCAGTGGTGCGAAAAAGAGAAAATTTGTATTCGAAAAGCGACATTCTCAGTTTTAGCACGTCTATGCGGCCTGAATACTCATTGGCGAATTCAAGGGAAAGATTTAAGAGGACGATCCAAACGGAATATGCCAGGAGCTAGTCGGCATGTCACCAATACATCTAAATGTGGGCATTGAAGTTGGACGGTTCAGTTTTTATAAATCGGAAACTTATAAAATCGGAGTTCATGACAGATAAATCATCTACCACAGGCCCGATCAAAAGGTCGATCTAAACAGACAGATGGATCGGTTGGAATGATTTCATTGAGAGTGGTAAGTGAAATGCTTCCAACCAACCAAAGGGAAACCTGCGGGCTTGAGGTCACAAGCTTGTGGATGTAGCTAGTTTCAGGCGTACAATGTGGCCTATTCCATCAGAGCAAATACACACATTTTCATAGCCTGTTTTATGACCTCAAGGGAACAGAAAATATTCTACTTATTTAGCTTTACTTCTTCAATTCACTTCTACAATTTTTTTTAATTTTCCACTTTTATGTTCATTTTTAAGATTTTCATGTCTCACAGAATATTCAGTAGAGACACAACCACAGTTACTCGTGTGCCACATTTTCAATCATGACGTCATTCATTGGTAATTTTGTTTTGAATATTGACGACATACGTTTTTCGTAAATATCTTTTTAAAATTCCAGAAATTTTATTATAAGTTTTGCATACGATAATTTGACGTAAGTCTGCATTGTTTTATTGCACAGAAACGATTGAACCACGTGAGATTCTTTTCACGTTTAAGTTACGACTATGCGAGAAAGGTGAGGAACGATTAATGTCATGATTATTACAGCAGGAGCAAACAAAATCACAAGCGTACTTTCAAATAAGATTAGGCACAAGTAGCCCTCAAATTACATGAGAATTGTGTTAAGAAATTTCGGATAGCTGTTTTCTTTTTTTGAAAATGGGTTCCCGAAAGTTATGAAAAGAGGATAAATCCATGGAATTTTACGTAAGAAAAATCAGAGAGGAAGAAAAATATTGATATTCTCATTTTTAAATATATATTTTAGATTTTTCGAACGAAATATTTTATCAGAAAGTTTTTAAAAATTCCTACAAAAAAAATCAGCACCTTAGACATATTGTCAACTATGGACGGAATGGAGCCGCATTCGAGAAAACTAATAGCCGCATGCGGCTTTCGCGCTGCGATTTGGCCATCCCTATATATGCTGAGGGAAACAGTCTCCAGTGTTTTCTTATGTAGTTCTCTCCACACTGAACATTCGATTATTATGCGGACTCATGTCTCAGGACATATCCAACCATTGATTATCTACACCTCACCTGTTGTCTCCTCATTTTCCTATTTCAAATTATCTTTTAACTATTTTTATTTAGATTCATTTTTCTTCGTCGTTCTAGCTACCAACTTATTCTACAACTTGAAATTACTTAATTACAGGACATTTTTGGGAATTTTCGGTAGTTCTATTGCCCTGCTTCTGGTAAAGCTTCAAAGGCACAAATCGAAAGTCAAGCTTCATTTGACTTCCAAATTATGACAGTGTCTGTGATTTATGTAATAACATTTATAGCTTATAAACTACTAGCTGAAGTGCCTGTTGATTCTCAACGGGGAGAATAGCAATTGAATTAAATACAGTATACTTATTTATACATGAGAGAAAATAACATCTCGCATCTTAGTTTAGTCCAATGGGATATGTTATCGAATATAAAAATTTGTAATCAAAGTTCGAAGCCGAAATCTACAATCAACAATAAGAATGTGAATATTTATAGAATTTCCCTCTTATGAAACTTGTCTCAAGTTAATGTGCTTGTTTGTAAGATTTTTAACTTCTTGTTCTAACCGTCTAATTAATCGTAAAATATGTCACGAGTCCGAATTGATAGACAAAAGATAATTTATCTCCATTAGTTCATTACGGTGCTACGTATGTTTGTTGCCCCTGCGATTCATCACTACAAATTGTTCGTGACTGTAGTAGTTAAAATATCTGAAAAATGTCCTCCTCTTCATATCGTCAATTGCTTTTAAATGGACCTAAACACAGATGTATTCTTATGGGAAAATACATGAAGTCGGAATCAACAATCGCGTTGGTCGTCAGGGGGACGGGCTGTTTACAACCTCAAAATTTCGCTAAACATTCGTATATTTTATCTAACATAAGTTCTCGCAACTTCGAATCGAAAGCGATAGTCCACGACATAATAAGAATCTTTATTTAATTTCCCTTCTTTGATACTTATTTTGATTTTATACGATTATTCCTTCTAATTTAATTTTGCAAAAGAAATAAAGTCTGTAACCTATAAAATCAAGCTTTACGCGTATTTCTTATGGAAATCTATCTGAACGATCTTGGTTCAAACCGTACTCTCTTCCGGATCTCGGAGAATACGTACGCAAAGTTTGACGCAAATCGGAAAAACGGTGTGGGTAAATTGGCATGGAAGCAAATTATAATTAGAGATTTTATTTTAAAAGATATGGGCTAGATAGTCACTAGATTCCATCACTCAATTTATCGTATATTTCTACGCCATAAATGATATTTTAATCAAAAAGATTAGTTTTTCTGCATTTGGTAACGCCAAGCAATGCTCCTAACGGAGATATACACGGGAGATACAGCATCGTAAGAACCCAAACTGTCAATTACATTTGTAATGCTCACACGAAATGCCGAGTTTATATTTAGTTTCGGATAATTTTACTTTTGTAACATAGATTTATTGTGCAATCTTTCCAAACAACCTTTCGACTGACGAAGATGTTTGAGGATATATTACAAAGTCTGCGATCGGATTCGGTTTGCGAATGTTTCAGAGAATGCTCAAACCTTAATGCAGTTCATCAAATGTGTAAAAATGACTTAGAAAGCAATTGCAGCCAGTTTTTCTTCACCAGTAATGGGAGGGGTAGATTTACAGGGCGGTATCGTCGAGTATTTTACGATTGACCAATTGTGAGAATTAAGAACACTCCGTAGGTGGAACTCGCGTTTAGAGAACGAACGGGAAGTTCCGGATTGCCGATTTCAATTGCAAGAAAACTGTAATCCAGAACTTTCCGTTTGCCTCCAAACGCGAGTTATATCGGCCGGTACAGATGACTTCCCGGTGATATACGAGGTCTCGTATAGACTTCCCTATCGTATTCAATTCATCTTTTACTTGAGCAATTTATAAATATATTGTTTATATCATTTTCCTCTGCTATTTACATACAGTAGCGTTTAATTTATAACAATATATTGTGAAACAACCCGGTAAATGGAAATTGGGTTAATTGAGGCAGTGCCATTGAGTTGCCAGAGGGGAGCCATGTCTACCGGAAGAGAGTCATCGCTTCCTTAGGTACAGATAACTCCCCTGGACGGTTGGGAGTCATATACACCTCCTACATGGCGTACGGAGTATCTTATAACCTCTAATTCATTAACAGCCGTGTTCCACTTTTCTTTCCTTGCAACACCTAAGAAATTAAGGCCGTCGAAGTTTTCGGGTAATGTATGACTCCAAAGTGAATTATTTTCGTTATCGAAGGTATCACTGTGTAGGAAAGAAGTTGAGAGAATTCAATGAATCGAGCGCCAGAGTCACCTCCGACTGCGTAGCTGAATGCACTGATTAAACATTCGCGTCACGTTCCTCTCACAGAGGCTATGAGTTGACTGTTTGATCCTCGCCAATGGCTTCGAAATTTCCTCATCCCATTCTCTGTCTGGGGCTCTATCCGCAAAGATACTTCTATTCTACGTTCCTAATCAGTCTGAATAACATCTGATATGCATAACCGAGGAAGTGCGATGCCATGTTAAATAAGCCGAATATCTCATGGGCATCGCATTCTCCGGTTATATATTTCTTCATAACGTCAATAACTATCGATATATATTTATTTAATTCATGGGAGTGTATAAAGGCAAAGGAATAGAGTTTTCCTATAGATTCCTGCTTAATAAGCACCGCAGCGGATTTCGGGAAAATATAGTTTCGGACTTTACGTTGAAGTAATCGCTTAAAGCCGAAGAGCCACAACTTTCATTTTCAAACTCGGCGATTCACCGTCACCGCGTTGAAAATCTGCTACTTTCTAACTCATCCAACAGTCCCCGATACCTGCCGTGAGTTTTCCACTAGTACAAACAGGTGTAGATTTTTATCGTGGAACTTTACCCTTTTACGAAAATGAAATTAATCTACTTTATAACCTCAAATTCTCGCGAATTTCGCAACAATAGAGTCAAGACAAGAGCAGTAAAGAATCGCGCGTAAACATATTTTCAAATTTATCTAATGATATGGAAATTTTTTGTATTTTTCAGAATCATAGAAATATATATTTTAGATTTTTCGAACGAAATATTTTATCAGAAAGTTTTTAAAAATTCCTACAAAAAAAATCAGCACCTTAGACATATTGTCAACTATGGACGGAATGGAGCCGCATTCGAGAAAACTAATAGCCGCATGCGGCTTTCGCGCTGCGATTTGGCCATCCCTATATATGCTGAGGGAAACAGTCTCCAGTGTTTTCTTATGTAGTTCTCTCCACACTGAACATTCGATTATTATGCGGACTCATGTCTCAGGACATATCCAACCATTGATTATCTACACCTCACCTGTTGTCTCCTCATTTTCCTATTTCAAATTATCTTTTAACTATTTTTATTTAGATTCATTTTTCTTCGTCGTTCTAGCTACCAACTTATTCTACAACTTGAAATTACTTAATTACAGGACATTTTTGGGAATTTTCGGTAGTTCTATTGCCCTGCTTCTGGTAAAGCTTCAAAGGCACAAATCGAAAGTCAAGCTTCATTTGACTTCCAAATTATGACAGTGTCTGTGATTTATGTAATAACATTTATAGCTTATAAACTACTAGCTGAAGTGCCTGTTGATTCTCAACGGGGAGAATAGCAATTGAATTAAATACAGTATACTTATTTATACATGAGAGAAAATAACATCTCGCATCTTAGTTTAGTCCAATGGGATATGTTATCGAATATAAAAATTTGTAATCAAAGTTCGAAGCCGAAATCTACAATCAACAATAAGAATGTGAATATTTATAGAATTTCCCTCTTATGAAACTTGTCTCAAGTTAATGTGCTTGTTTGTAAGATTTTTAACTTCTTGTTCTAACCGTCTAATTAATCGTAAAATATGTCACGAGTCCGAATTGATAGACAAAAGATAATTTATCTCCATTAGTTCATTACGGTGCTACGTATGTTTGTTGCCCCTGCGATTCATCACTACAAATTGTTCGTGACTGTAGTAGTTAAAATATCTGAAAAATGTCCTCCTCTTCATATCGTCAATTGCTTTTAAATGGACCTAAACACAGATGTATTCTTATGGGAAAATACATGAAGTCGGAATCAACAATCGCGTTGGTCGTCAGGGGGACGGGCTGTTTACAACCTCAAAATTTCGCTAAACATTCGTATATTTTATCTAACATAAGTTCTCGCAACTTCGAATCGAAAGCGATAGTCCACGACATAATAAGAATCTTTATTTAATTTCCCTTCTTTGATACTTATTTTGATTTTATACGATTATTCCTTCTAATTTAATTTTGCAAAAGAAATAAAGTCTGTAACCTATAAAATCAAGCTTTACGCGTATTTCTTATGGAAATCTATCTGAACGATCTTGGTTCAAACCGTACTCTCTTCCGGATCTCGGAGAATACGTACGCAAAGTTTGACGCAAATCGGAAAAACGGTGTGGGTAAATTGGCATGGAAGCAAATTATAATTAGAGATTTTATTTTAAAAGATATGGGCTAGATAGTCACTAGATTCCATCACTCAATTTATCGTATATTTCTACGCCATAAATGATATTTTAATCAAAAAGATTAGTTTTTCTGCATTTGGTAACGCCAAGCAATGCTCCTAACGGAGATATACACGGGAGATACAGCATCGTAAGAACCCAAACTGTCAATTACATTTGTAATGCTCACACGAAATGCCGAGTTTATATTTAGTTTCGGATAATTTTACTTTTGTAACATAGATTTATTGTGCAATCTTTCCAAACAACCTTTCGACTGACGAAGATGTTTGAGGATATATTACAAAGTCTGCGATCGGATTCGGTTTGCGAATGTTTCAGAGAATGCTCAAACCTTAATGCAGTTCATCAAATGTGTAAAAATGACTTAGAAAGCAATTGCAGCCAGTTTTTCTTCACCAGTAATGGGAGGGGTAGATTTACAGGGCGGTATCGTCGAGTATTTTACGATTGACCAATTGTGAGAATTAAGAACACTCCGTAGGTGGAACTCGCGTTTAGAGAACGAACGGGAAGTTCCGGATTGCCGATTTCAATTGCAAGAAAACTGTAATCCAGAACTTTCCGTTTGCCTCCAAACGCGAGTTATATCGGCCGGTACAGATGACTTCCCGGTGATATACGAGGTCTCGTATAGACTTCCCTATCGTATTCAATTCATCTTTTACTTGAGCAATTTATAAATATATTGTTTATATCATTTTCCTCTGCTATTTACATACAGTAGCGTTTAATTTATAACAATATATTGTGAAACAACCCGGTAAATGGAAATTGGGTTAATTGAGGCAGTGCCATTGAGTTGCCAGAGGGGAGCCATGTCTACCGGAAGAGAGTCATCGCTTCCTTAGGTACAGATAACTCCCCTGGACGGTTGGGAGTCATATACACCTCCTACATGGCGTACGGAGTATCTTATAACCTCTAATTCATTAACAGCCGTGTTCCACTTTTCTTTCCTTGCAACACCTAAGAAATTAAGGCCGTCGAAGTTTTCGGGTAATGTATGACTCCAAAGTGAATTATTTTCGTTATCGAAGGTATCACTGTGTAGGAAAGAAGTTGAGAGAATTCAATGAATCGAGCGCCAGAGTCACCTCCGACTGCGTAGCTGAATGCACTGATTAAACATTCGCGTCACGTTCCTCTCACAGAGGCTATGAGTTGACTGTTTGATCCTCGCCAATGGCTTCGAAATTTCCTCATCCCATTCTCTGTCTGGGGCTCTATCCGCAAAGATACTTCTATTCTACGTTCCTAATCAGTCTGAATAACATCTGATATGCATAACCGAGGAAGTGCGATGCCATGTTAAATAAGCCGAATATCTCATGGGCATCGCATTCTCCGGTTATATATTTCTTCATAACGTCAATAACTATCGATATATATTTATTTAATTCATGGGAGTGTATAAAGGCAAAGGAATAGAGTTTTCCTATAGATTCCTGCTTAATAAGCACCGCAGCGGATTTCGGGAAAATATAGTTTCGGACTTTACGTTGAAGTAATCGCTTAAAGCCGAAGAGCCACAACTTTCATTTTCAAACTCGGCGATTCACCGTCACCGCGTTGAAAATCTGCTACTTTCTAACTCATCCAACAGTCCCCGATACCTGCCGTGAGTTTTCCACTAGTACAAACAGGTGTAGATTTTTATCGTGGAACTTTACCCTTTTACGAAAATGAAATTAATCTACTTTATAACCTCAAATTCTCGCGAATTTCGCAACAATAGAGTCAAGACAAGAGCAGTAAAGAATCGCGCGTAAACATATTTTCAAATTTATCTAATGATATGGAAATTTTTTGTATTTTTCAGAATCATAGAAAATCATAGTAAAGATTCACATTTTTGTTAAAAGCTCGCTCAAATACGTCCGTAAAACTGACGTTCATAGCTTTTCCGCTCTCAAAAACTATATTTTATAGTAACTTTAAGCTTTAACATGGCAGAAGAGATAGAAATTTTGGTATGTACATAAAACTGTAAATAACTTGTAGAAATAATTTTATAAATGTATATATACTGTGTAAATACCATAAGTAATTTATTTTATATACTTCCTTCTTTTGATTAGAGTTCTTCCTGGACTGAAACCATTTACTGGCATTACAGTCT
>KZ309166.1:32522-113663 GCA_000376725.2 Ladona fulva | reverse complement strand
ACATTTCCCAAGTTTTACATCCATCGATGAAATATTTGCTGAGATATAGTCATTTGTTTGACCCCCTACCGCAGCCTTCTGTAGTTAGACATCGATTTTTAGCAAGTTTGAGACACGTTATCTCACGCAGTATTACGTTGAGCAAAACAAAACTAGGTATTCCTATACAACCTCTAATGTTCTATTACACAAAATAATAACAAATCTTATATGAGCGAAATCTGCGAAGAAAATTTGAAGCAAAATCGGCACAAGAATTATGGCTCGAAAAAAAAGTTAAAGTTTGACATTTTATATCTTTTGAAATAAACATACATAAACACGAAACTTTGTGCCTTATAACTACTGTATACTAAGTGTTGGAATACAAAGTTTCATTTTCTTAATGTCGCCCGTTAGTTTAAAAATTGAGTGCAAATATTGTGATTTTCGTTACGACGCCGAAAATTGGGTATATTCAGCTCACATTTACAAAAAAAGACCCTCTCGAATCTTTTCCAAATTATTTTTAAAAGAAAGAGCATGCTTTTATCTCTTTAAAAACTTAATTCTGGTTATTCATCGCGGGCGTATAAGGCCCGAGAAATCGGGATGAACATAAAGTTACCTCCGCCGGAAAAATGTGACGGGAAAAAAATTTTCATGTTTAGCATTTTATATCTATGCAAGTAAACATAACATCAACGCGATACTTTGTATCGTATAACTACTTAATACGAAGTGTAAGAATGAAAAGTTGCACTTTCCGAATGCTTTCCGTTGGTTTAATATTTGACTGTAAATATTACGAAATTCGTTACGACGCCGAAAATAGAGTATATTCAGCTGTTTACGAAAAAATACCTTCTCGAAACTTTTTCGAATTACTTTTATAAGAAAGAGCATTATAGCATTTTATATCTCTGCAAATAAACATAACATTAACGCGATACTTTGTATCCTATAACTACTTAATACGAAGTGTACCAATAAAAAGATTCACTTTCCGAATGCTTTCCGTTGGTTTAATATTTGACTGTAAATATTGCGAATTTTTTTGCGATTCCGAAAATAGGGCATTTTCAGTTCACATTTACAAAACAAGACCCTCTCGTAACACTTTCCGATTTTCTTTGTATAAAAGGGCATGCTGTTATCTCACTAAAGATGTAGACTTGACTTTTAATCACAGACATACAATCCCTAAAAATAGCTAGGGAAAAATTTTATGATGCTCTATTACAACTTCACATCCATTCTGTCTTCGTTTGTCTTATTGAGATCCATTTTACATATGTTAAATCACAATAACATACGGGTATAAATGCAAAATCTGAAGAGAGAAGTTTTTGAAGGTTCTGAAATTACGACCGAAAAATGAGTGCAACAGATCACTTCAGAATCCCTCATCCAAAACATGCTAAGAGTGGAATCACTGAATTACCTACAAAATATTTAGCCGCCGTCGTTGAAGCAGAACACCACTAGTGGACTTGCAGATTATATCACACAAGAATTATAACATATAGCACACAAAAAATGAATTACACACGTTAAATCTTTAGTCGCCGAGGTCTTTCGAAAGGATCTGTCTTACACTAACCTTAGCTGCCGAATACAGATTTACCCCTCGCTCTGGAAAAAACTTTTTCCGCATTTTCTTTCGTATGTCCAAGTCATCTGTAAACACAGATGTGCTTTTTAAGCTCTTAAGTTCAAGTAATCCTTAGAAGAGTGTAAAGTGGTCCTCTTACGAAAGGCACGTTGGTAGGGAATGGCCTCTCTCCGAATAATACAGTTTAGAAGAAATAAATAAACTCGAATAACAGGCCGATACGTGTAAGGCACATAATTCACTAAATGATTCGATCCTAACGACATGAGACTCAACGTTAATCAGGAAATAACGAAAATTAAGCGACGCAATGTAAAATCAGCAATAGACGAGTATGCTAATGTGCAAGATNATGCATAAAGTAGTATAAGTGTAATTAATGTATGTGCTAGTCTGAGTTTTGTTTCTGTTGTGATGTTACTCTTTTTGTTGAAGAGTGGTAGTAAAAGGTGTTTGCGGTGATTTGCTTTTGCAAGTGAGATTTGTATGTGTTTATTCCAGGATAGTGTGTTAGTGAGTGTGACTCCTAGGAATTTGTGTGTGTTTACTTTTGGTATTATTGTGTCATTTAGTTTTATGGGTATGTTGCAGTGTTTGCTTTTAAACATATTGAAGTGGATGTGTGAGCTTTTGCTTGGGTTTACATGTATCTTCCATTGGTCACACCATTTTTGGTATTTCTTTAGATGTGTGTTTAATCTTGTTGTTGCACATATGGGATCTTGTGGTTGAGATGTGAATGCTGTGTCATCTGCGAATAGTAGATTGTTAATGTTTGCAGTTTTGGGTATATCGTTGGTGTAAATATTGAATAGTATTGGGCTTAATGTGGATCCTTGTGGTAGTCCTGCAGTTAAAGTGGTTTTATTTGAGAGCGTATTTATTGACTTTAATTTGTATAGTTCTGTCTTGTAAAAAGTGTTTTATTATTTTAATTAAGTGTAGCGGTAATCGTATGTTGTGGAGTTTATAAATTAAGCCATTGTGCCATATCTTGTCGAAGGCTTTTTCGACGTCTAAAAAAACTGTTTGTGTTGTGCGTTTGCCATAGTTTATGCCTTGTGTAATGTTGTCTACTAAATTTAATAACTGATGTATTGTGGAGTGTTTTTCAAGGAAGCCCATTTGTTCTGGGATTATTATTTGTTTATGTTTAGGAAGAGTTTTATTCTTTTTAGTAGTGATATTTTATGTGTCTCTATACATATAAAGCAGAAATTCTGTGGGTTTGTTTATTGGTTTGTGTGTTAGTTTTTCTGAGATTGGAGTCCACACCGTTTGTCCAATTTGCATCAAATTTTGCATACGTGTTCTCTGAGATCCAGAAGGAAGCACTGTTATATTTTTATTTTATAACTTTGCTGGGTTTGAACCAAGATCGTTCAGATAGATTTCCATAAGAAACACACGTAAAGTTCGATTTCATCGGTTACAGACTTTATTTCTTTTGCAAAATTAAATTAGAAGAAACATTCGTATAAAATCAAAATAAGTACCAAAAGAAGGAAAATTGAATACAGATTCTTATTATTATCGTGGAATATCGCTTTCGATTCGAAGTTGCGAGAATTTAGATATAATATATGAATATTTTGTGAAATTTTGAGGTGTAAACAACCCGTCCCTATGACGACCAATGCGATTGTTGATTCCGAGTTCATGCATTTTCCCAGAAGAATACATCTGTGTTCAGGTCCATTTAAAAGCAATTGATGATATGAAGAGGAGGACATTTTTCAGATATTTTAACTACTACAGTCACGAACAATTTGTAGTGATGAATCGCAGGGGCAGCAAACATGCGTAGCACCTTAATGAATTAATGTAGATGGATGAGTTACTTTTTGTCTATAAATTCGGACTCCACCATATTTTACGATTAAATTGAAGGAAATTCCATAAAGATTATTGTTGATTGTAGATTTCGGCTTCGAAATATGGCAATTTCCATTAGATTGAAAAATTCTGTTTTTCATAACCTGTCCCATTGAACTAAACTAAGATGCGTAATGTTACTATATCTTAGGTACAAATAGATATACTATATGTATTCCGACTTCTATTTTCCCCGTTGAGAATCAACGGGCACGTTAGCTAGTA
Organism: Ladona fulva; assembly: GCA_000376725.2. Taxonomy (NCBI): domain Eukaryota; kingdom Metazoa; phylum Arthropoda; class Insecta; order Odonata; family Libellulidae; genus Ladona; species Ladona fulva. Next base: position 109,969 of record KZ309166.1, on the reverse strand, counting down.
ATATAGTCTTGCAGTGTTCATCCTAAAGTCTGTCACAACTCCACAGGCAAACAGAAGCTTTTAATCAGAATTCGTTTCAAGCAGCAGTTAGTGACTCGGGTGCTCGTGAAGGGAGACATAGTGTATATACGAGAGGCGTTCTAAAAGTTCCCGGAATCGATCATTACCGGTTCTCATTGTGCAACGATGGGTCTTTCCGGGTAATGTTTCCACGCCCTTCGCATAAATGGAAAGCTAGGCTCTCAATAAGAGTTACGGTTGGATGGAAAATATTCTACATAGAATCTCTCAGCTATTAAATTTGATTTACCTCGCCCTACTTCAAGGTATTACTATCACCCAGTAGGCTACTTAAAGAGCGGCCTGCATACGTATGCGGCCAAATCGTTGGTGCGGTCGAGTGGTACACGCGGCCTTACGATGAAAAAAGATACCCACCCCAGGGTTAAATTACAATGATTTCCCTAATATCAGTGAGCGGACGTACGAATAATCCGGCTCGCGGATCATCCGTGTGTGATTATCCCTCTTAAATATTCAAACACGAAAACAGACAAGTACGTTCGCATTCTGGTATAAATAAGACTTATGTAAGACCTTTTCTACTGATCAGTAGGAATATGAATACAAAGAGATTATCGCTGCTAAAAAGATCCGTGCAAGGGGCGAAGAAAATTCTTAACGAGTCCATGAAACAATCAAAACAAACGGAATATGTGTCGAGCAGTAATTGTTTATTTACATATATTATGTACTATGTAAGAAATAAAAGTTCAAGTTTAGAATATCCGTGTTTTCTGATTATTTGTGATTCTTCTCTCCACCATCAGCCCATCGAGAGAGTTCACCGTTTCTCTAGAAAGTTTTCATTTTTCGTATTTTTATAATTTTGCTTTTTTTATCCATTAATTCTTTTGCATCATTTTATTTGTGCTCTTTTGTTTTTGTTCTTTCGTTTTTATAACTTTTCTATATGTTTATGCCATTTTATTTATTTGCTCTTTTTCTTATCAAAACGAAGTTACGAGATTAAGACTAAGGAATACTTTTTCGTGAATTGATAATTCAGATTCGAAAGTTTCGATTGCGATTTCAGTTTATCTAAAATTACGCGAAGGCCTTAATACAAACAGCAGCCCTAAGTGTCAGCAAAAAATCAAGCAATCGAACACTTTCGATAATAACGAATCACGTATTTCGAAGATTTTTCACTTTCCCCTTTAGCTCACATTAGTACCAATTAAGAACAGACTATTTATCCGTATTTTTCAAGAAACCAACTCCTAAATTCCAGGTTTCGTAAAGCGGGAATTTGTAAATTTCATACCTTTACCATTTCGATGTAGCCATTATCTTTTTTTGACTGAGTTTCTCGTTCACGTTAGCTTCCTTGATTCTCTCACCTCAACGCAAGAGAAACGTAGTTTTGGGTCAGAAAAATGTTCCATACGCAGCAGCACCCTTCCACACTGGCCAGCCTGTACCCCTACATATCGCTTTTACAAAATCTGCTCCACCTGTTGCGTATTTGCGCATACGCCGAAAATCACTTTTCTTTGGATTCTTCTTAAAGAAATCACCATCATTTGCATAATAAATGACGCTGATACTCATTAATGAATTTTACTTATTCAGTAACAACGACAGTAATAATGAAAGGACCCGGTCTAATCAGTAGGTACATTACTAAACAATGTGTTCCGGATAAATAAAAATCAAACTAAAGAAACTTATTAAAGATGGAATGGAATATGAATTTAAAGCTTTACATTTTCCTTTCTTTACGGGATAACGGAAGATTTTCCATTTAATTTTTTCTCGGTCTTGCTAATGGCTGTAATAAAATGAGATCTACTTAGGAATGAATGATGCTAAATAATGGCATTCATCTTTGTTATTCCGAATTTCCAAAACTGCTATGAATTAATTGGGTCACCGTCGTCCACTTACGAGGACGTTATTCATGAATACTGGTCTAGTGGAAAAAGTAAAGGCAGAATACCTCACTCCTCATCGTATCTAATTGCCTCATTTCCACAAAGAGCATTTGGCTGCCGATGGTGGGATTTCGAGATGAACTGAATTGATGAACAACTGTATTTCGAGATGATTACAGACGACACCATTTGAGCAATTAAAACAACACCAAAAACTGTATCGGTAACAGGAAAATATAAAGTAATGAAATAACACATAAAGGAGGGTAAGAAATATAAAAGCTGGAGATCAAATTTGTTATCGAATAGAAGAAAAAACGTAAAGTTTACATTCTTTCATGAAGTTAGTTAGTTTCTTTCATTAAGTCTGTAAATATTACAGACTTAATGAAAGAAGGAAGTTGATGGTAAGAATAAAAACAACACGAAAGGACGAGAAGATTTTTTGGACTTCGGTAAGATATGAGATACGAAAAGGAAGAAAAAGTGTAGGAAGACTAATGTTAAGGTGAAAGGATAACATTGTTTAAGAAGAAGAAGCGGAAGCTCGTTAAACTAAAGTAGTATCAGCAGGCTCAGCCGGTTTTTCACTCCTTCCTTCTCTGAGTTCTCATCTTCCGAACCTGTTGACAAGCAGATATCTCTACAAGAAATACCTAACATGTTTTTACTTAGAGTTATCAACTAAATTACTCAATTTTACATTAGACACTACTTCTTATTATTAACGCCGTGAAGTTGATTTTCTTAATTCATTCGTTACTTGTTCTGAAATATAGGATGGAGTTATTATTAACCTTTAAATGAGCAAGTTGGATCAAAGTAGACGTCACACTGTCGCACAAATCTCACTCTATCATTTTCATTATTCATGAATTTGCCTATTCCTTCACTGAGGTCTTAGATGGTAATTATTTACGTTTGGTTTTTAATAAGTCTCAAGCTTTTGGAAGGGGTTATTCCTGAGTCGGACAGTTACTTCTTATACCAACTGGGGCATTCCATGTAGTATGGACCAATATTAGAAAAATGCCCCGCTCGACCATCACCGATTTCAATGAAATTTTGTGTGAATATAACTTCATAGCTTCTATAAATATTTCCAAAGTTTTACATCCATCGATGAAATATTTGCTGATATACAGTCATTTGTTTGACCACCAACCGCAGCCTACTGTAGTTAGAAATCGATTTTTAGCAAGTTTGAGACACGCTATCTCACGCAGTATTCCATTGAGCAAAACAGAACTTGGCATTCTTATACAACCTATGTTAATCTCTATTACAAAAACGAATAAGAAATCTTTTATGAGCGAAATCTGCGAAGAAAATTTGAAGCAAAATCGGCCAAAAAATTGTGGCTAGAAAAAACTTTGGCATTTTATATCTTTTGAAATAAACATAAGATAAACACGAAACTAAGATTAGTATTTAAAGTTTTAAAAACGCTAACTAAAATTACATTTTGTTGTTCCGGTGTGTTGAATTTTTTTCTAAAGAGAGCCTCGAGCAGATTTATGTAAACTGAACTGAACTTTTACTGCCTAAATTTGCCACCGAATTGCCCTATAGCTATCAGACAGCAAATTGAAATTCCCCGATAAGAAAAGTGCTCCCAGAGCGAGTTAACGATTACTTTATGGCGTTGGGCAATTTGCGGTATTTTAAATTTCTTATTTCTCTCAGCTTTTCCTCTGCTACATGGAATGAGAGCGTGGTTTCACATAATAGATTAATACTTTTTCCCAGACAAGTGATTTAGAAGTGCTTCTAAATCACTTGTTTTGTAAATGTGAACTGAATGTACCCTATTTTCGGCGTCGTAACGAAATTCGTAATATTTAGTCAAATATTAAACCAACGGAAAGCATTCGGAAAGTGAAACTTTTTATTCGTACACTTCGTATTAAGTAGTTATAAGGCACAAAGTATCGCGTTAATGTTATGTTTATTTGCAGATATATAACATGCAAAACTTTCAATTTTTTTCGAGCCATAATTTTTTGGGCCGATTTTGCTTCAAATTTTCTTCGCAGATTTCGCTCATAAAAGATTTGTTATTATATTGTGTAATAGAGCAACATAGCTTGTATAAGAATACCAAGTTTTGTTTTGCTCAACGGAATACTGCGTGAGATAACGTGTCTCAAACTTGCTAAAAGTCGATGTCTAACTGTAGAAGGCTGCGGTAGGGGGTCAAACAAATGACTATATCTCGGCAAGTATTTCATCGATGGATGTAAAACTTGGGAAATGTTCATAGAAGATATGAAGTTATGTTCACACAAAATTTCTTTGAAATCGGTGATGGTCGAGCGGGGCATTTCTCTAAAATTGGTCCACTTGACATGGAATGCCCCAGCACCGTTATATTGCAATTACTATTTTACTTCTTTAATCTGTAAATTGTTGTCATAATTTTGCTCGAATTTCATTCCCGTCGTAACATTCTGTTCACTCAGTGGGATGAAAGGCGTTGTTACAACCACATAAAGTGAGACACGTGTGAGAGTTGCAGCGCAGCGTCTCTTACTAGCCCATAAATGGCATGATAATGCAAGCACCTATTGCACAAATGGTCTCGACAGACCAAGCGCCAATTCTGAACGCTCGGTAGCCCACTTTTGCAGCGTAAGTTAGTTCTACCGTATAGCAGCCCGGGTTTCTACTCTAACGACTCACGCGAGATCTTTACAAAGAGAAAATTTCTCTCACACAACACATTATGTATGTACATCGAACGATGAATCAGATGCTTTAAAATGTAATTGCTTCTTACATAAAGGAGGTATTATTTCATTAGAAATCTCAAATATTTAATGACTGATTCTTAAATTTTCCCGTAAATACTCTCCTTTTTTTGATCGATGTATCTTGCGTGTTAATATCTTCTCTATCTGGTTCAGGAGAGAAAAAATTTCTTTCGTTTACTTTTGCCTCGATCTTGTGAATGGCTGTAATAATATCAAAGCCACTGAGGTATGAATGAGACTGAATGATGATACACATCTTGGTTACTCATTTACTGCTATGAAAAGTGTTACTCCATTCACGTAACATTTTCCTCTGGCAGCTTTTTGGCTCAGAGAGGAAAGCAAGGTCTCTCAACCTCACTCCTCATCTTGCCTAGTCGCCTCATTCCCCCTTCGAAGTTTTGGGCGGCTAATGGCTGAGGGGATGAGGATCCAACCTGCTTTCAGGCTAATGACTTTAAAGACTAAACATGCACATATTTACGGAGGTAATTACCTTTCGCCTTAAGCAAAGACTGTATTCACTATTCCAATACTCGGTTATCTCCTTCTGTGCTGTTATGAATATGAGCTCGGTTCAAAGAGAAACGGGGTCTCAATATCTCACTTTACGAGAAGGAATTCTCTCTTAAATTTTTACCTTCGTTTTCATGTCGTAGCCCAGGAGCATTTAGGGAACGTAAGATGAAACATCGCTGTAGATTTGAACGATACTGGGCACTTTCGATTTCACGAATGCAATTGGCGAAATCTCGATGCTAGCAGCATTGTTTGTCAAAGGAAAGTAAGACAGAATTGCTATTTTCCTTATTGTTTCTTTTGATAACACCTCAGACGAATCCGAGGTTTTGTCATCGCTGGACTGCAAATTGCTCGACTACAAATGCGACATTTTGTCTTTAATGAGTGTAACCGTGGAATTTCTGACAGGTGCAAGCGACAACTTTTGAATATACCTACACGATTTTTTCTAAAAAAATCGTCGATTTTTTTCCAAAAATGTGAGTGGATGAAGCCGCAACTTTGTACTCGTCTTGACGATGAGAAATTTGTTGAAAAAAATCACAAAGGATGAATCTGACAGTGTGATTCCATAAAGCACACTTTTCAGTATATGTACTCAGTTCTAATCGCCGAATAATAAGATTTCACCCAACTTTTCCATAATTCCCGGAGTAATAAGTCCTGATAAATAAAGGAGGCTTCATCAGAAATACATTTTTACTATCTCAATATTAAAAGTCGCACAATTTTACCTGTCCTTGCCATCATTAACGTCACATTTACGGAGAGAAGTTTTTTTTTCTAGAGGGAGTCATCTACCTTTAGTTGGTTACGAGCATTATGTCAAAGAGCAGGGCTACAGAAAATGCTTGGCACTCGGAAGAAAGATATTTCTGTGACTTCCTCTCCCACAAAGTAAGTAGCGAAGAGGACTCCTTCGCCCGCATTCTATCTTAAAGAGCGGAAATCAATTATCGCCATTCTCACGATTATTTTGCTGCCAAGAATGACAGCAATATCTGGCAGAAATGACATTTCCGTAACAGCAGCATTCATAAACATTCACAGGGCATAAAAATGTTACAAACATATTTCGTAGTAATCCTAAGAATGTATTGCCGATTTTTTTGAAAGAGAAAATAGGAGACTTTTACTAATGGGTCAGTTAACGTTTTATCAAAAGCGTTCAGTTTAATACGTCATCTCCACTTATTCAATTTATTGTGCCAGCAATCCTATTTATTAAAACATATTTTGATTTCCCTTTGACCAAAAAGAGTAGAAAGTAACAGAAAATACTAATCGGAAGAAGATGAAATATCCATAAATTCAACAAGTTTTATAAACTTAGAGGGCCATTAAGAATGGTTAGCTACTCGGGAAAATGAAAAGAACTGCGAAGAATGGAGCTAAATGTGCTGCCAAACCCGTAAAATAACTGTTACCATTATATCAATTCAACCAAATTTGTTGTTATAATTTTCACCATGTTTGTTTGATAATCCGGGGATTTTCTCCCCACGAGAATTACAGGAGCACAAAAATATTTTAAAAGATTTTTCTGTTCTTGTAGTATAATTAAGCTAGAATTTTTATTACATACTTTTAAAAGATTATAATATATACTTGGACTGGAATGGACTAAAGTAATGTTCACTTCTGGATTTATAATATTTCGTTTGAATTTAAGTGAACATTATTCAAAAGCCGATTTCCTACTCAGATCTAAACTACAGAGCTTTGCCCTTAGTTTTGTATTGGCTTTAATTCCTGTATATTATATTTAAAATTACTTTTTGGCCGCCAGCTCTAACTAGATCACTACCTGCCGTCCGCTATAACAGTCTTACTCAAGAATCGCGTTCTCACAGTTTTCGGAATGTTCAAATAAAGGAACAACCGCGGTTAAACTTTATAACCGTACCGTGTTCCAAGTATGCCGTACTATTTCTGATAGATCGCTCAGTTGGTAACGTTGAACCAACCGTAACACGAGGTTTAAAATGCGGTATATTTTACTGTTTAGCGGTGATGCGCAATGACATTATTAAAATCCTGCGATTAACACGTAGTATTCTCTATTTTTCGTATATGAACCGAAACAAACAAATTTAAATGGAATGCTGTTAAAGAAAAAGTACGTAAAGCTGCGGTTGAGATTCCAAATGCACCAACAACAGAATGTCAAATTTCACGATATGAAAGATTTCCAAGATTCCAAATGATTGATAATTTAATGGAAGTTAACTCGCATTTAGTCTGAAACGCGCCCAACTGTTTAACACGGCCCTACATCAACATAAATGTAGATCATCTACATAGGTGTTCTAGGTTAATTCTCTCCACCATTCTCGTGNAAGTTCAAGTAATCCTTAGAAGAGTGTAAAGTGGTCCTCTTACGAAAGGCACGTTGGTAGGGAATGGCCTCTCTCCGAATAATACAGTTTAGAAGAAATAAATAAACTCGAATAACAGGCCGATACGTGTAAGGCACATAATTCACTAAATGATTCGATCCTAACGACATGAGACTCAACGTTAATCAGGAAATAACGAAAATTAAGCGACGCAATGTAAAATCAGCAATAGACGAGTATGCTAATGTGCAAGATATTTTCATTGCAACGTCATCACATTCATCCTTATTTTTAGAGATTAAATGCCGGCGATGGAAAACCAAGTCTACATTTTTAGAGGTATAACAGCATGCTCTTTTATATAAAGAAAATCGGAAAGACTTTCGTAAACGTTAGCTGAGTATACCCTATTTTCGGCGTCGTAACGAAATTCGTAATATTTACAGTCAATTATTAAACTAACGGATAGCATTCGGAAAGTGAAACTTTTTATTCATACACCTCGTATTAAGTAGTTATAAGATACAAAGTATCGCGTTAATGTTATGATTATTTGCATATATATAACATGCCAAACTTTAAATTTTTTTTCGCGCCACATTTTTTGGGCGGAGGTAACTCCATATTCATCCCTATTTCTCGGGCCTTATACGCCCGCGATGACAAACCAGAATTAAGTTTTTAAAGAGATAAAAGCATGCTCTTTCTTTTAAAAATAATTTGGAAAAGTTTCGAGAGGGTCTTTGTTTCTAAATGTGAGCTGAATATACCCTATTTTCGGCGTCGTAACGAAAATCACAACATTTGCACTGAATTTTTAAACTAACGGACAATAGTAAGAAAATGAAAATTTTTATTCAAACACGTTGTACAGAGTAGTTATAAGGAACAAAGTTTCGTGTTTATCTTATGGTTATTTCAAAGATATAAAATTCCAAACTTTAATTTTTTTTCGAGCCATAGGAACGTACTAGCCTAGGAACTTCTCGAACGATTATAGGGCGATTAGGTGTTATTATTCTAATTCATTGGGTAATATATCCCTTAAGCAATGTTAATTATAAGAAAATAAAGCATATAATAATTCAGCGGATTAAGATATTTAGTGTAAGATGTAATCCCAGTCGACTGGATACGTAAAAATGTAGACTTTCCCGTTTACGAGGTGAACTCGTAAAGGTTAAATGTGGAAGATCATTATTATATGAACACTAGTGGATGTAAGAAGGTGAGAAAGATGAGACCGCACTAGCCTTGAGAGTGATCTCATTTTACGACATACGTCCGAAAATCAAAGGTGATGTCAACGAATAGGGCGAGAGAACAATACGAAGAAATACGCAACCATAAATTTTTGTAAAAGAATTTTTTTATAAAATTCGTTGAATCAGTTTACTCTTTTGCTTAGTATCTATAATTGATTCAATTTAAATTTTAAAATGTTATCTAAAGAGGAACTACCCCAAGAAACCAAATAATAAAAGCAGAAAGGGGTTGAGGTTTAAAAACACTGCGCAAGCCGTCTTTCGGCAAGCGGAACTCTCGCTCAAAGACAAACGGGAGCTTGAGATGAGAAAAGCACTGTCTCCAGGTGACTCAGAAAATTTTCCATAAGAATTGCATGCAAAATGATTTACATAGTTTGTGTCTTTTTCATTTCGGATATTTTGCTTAGAAATGATGCCATAGAAATCCTGGTTCAAAACGAGAAGGAAACCCCACGATTTCTCTAATTATCGAATAATGTTCCAGTTTTCAATTTGCGGATTTATTTGTTGGAGTGCAGCGATATTTTGAAAAATTTTGCGTTTTTACAAACCAACACTTAGGCAACCAAATATATTGTTGGGCTTTCCCTTCCAATTGATGTACTAGAGAAGCTAGTCCCATGAGAAATCAATTTGGAGTGATGACTAACTTTCTCTCGCATGAAGTGCACTACGTTGTGCAAAGAATATTCTTAGGTGGTTAATTTGGGTGATATCCGTTTTATTTAGCTTTTCTCTGGCTACTGAAGGCTCGCGAGTTTCCAGTTTTTCATTACGGCGAAAAAATTATCTTAAAATTGATGCGTTTGAGAAGTGGGCATATGCTGAGAGTACCATGAACAGAAGAAGTACCAAATGAGTCGATTTTTTTAAAGAACCCAACATCCAGGTGAGCCTCTCCTCTATATACTACCAACGAATTCTTCAATTCTTTGGCCAATCTGTTCACAGACAGGGTTACAGGCTGAAGAAAGCTACTCTACAGGGTAACGTCGACGGCTGGAGGACGCACGGAAGATGCCCTAAGGGATGGCTAGATCACATCGATGGACAAACAAATCAGACTCTAATCCAAATTTTCCGAGAAGCTGAAGATAGAGTGGAAGATATTGATTCAAAGTGCCTCGTAATGGCGGGTCACCAATTTTCGTCAATGACTTGAGGACTAATGAAGAATTTCTCTTTGTTTATTTGTATTTAATCTTTGTTTCTGTTCTTCATTTACGTTTCCTCCGTCTGTTTTCCGTTTTTTTTTCATCCTCATGCAATAAAAATATTAAACAGTCTTCTTCTTATGGAACTCAGATAAATTCGGCAAGTTTTGAGGTTTTTTAGCTAATCCAATATCGCATTAACTGAATAACCGGTTCTGGTCATAGAGTTTGTTGACCCGTTGTTTAGGAAGTGCAGCTGTGATAATTGTGAGGGAACGCACCTAATAAATTCTCAGAGGAGAGCCTACGGGTTTTTTCCATAAATTGTCGGCTTTTTTCAAACTTCTCAAAAAATTCTCGCTTTTTTGTGCGTTTTTTCAGACGGAACGATGAGAAAGTTTAGAGAGCGATGCAAAATTGCTTCAGTCAGGCATTATCTAGAGGGTGGGGAAACATCTTCCATTGGAAGGCCGATTGTACGGTTTGGCCGCATAAGAAACGGTAAGGCCGCATATGAAAACATTTGGCCGCATTTAAGAGGCTTTTCGCCAACGTTCAAACATCGAAATACTTTGAGTGAAAAGGAAAATTAATTATAAGTGAAAGGAAGTATAATATTATCAATTTCGCTTTCAATTGACATGAAAAAATATTTCGATGCGAGTATTCTTTCCAGGGAAATTAAGCATTGTTTTTATCGAAGGAAAGTACCACGTGTAGCCTTAAGGGCGCTGGTTCCCCACTTTAAAATCACCAAAGAATATGATATTATAATAATAACAATAATTTATTCCGTCACTTTCACACTCAGTTCAGAACAAAAATGTATGTAATTACTGAAATGTTAAAATCAAACGCATATAAATGTGGTTAAAAACTAAATTTCTTAATAAAAAAAATTGAAGAGAGACAATGTCAGTTGTCTTTTCCTTGGTGTTTTGGAGAATTAAGATTGGTGTTCTGTGATATACATGACATAAATTACAAAATTAATTAATTGTTATAAAGGGGGTTATAATGTGGAAATTACAAAGAAAATTGACACTGAGAAACTTTTTAAGAGTATGTATAAATACTTTATAGTCAAATACAACATTATGTCCAGCAGAATATATCATTTTTCTATTAGAAATTCATCTATAAAATAAAAAAACTTATTTTTAACATTTATATAATATCTTTGCATGTAGATACAATCATTTTGCAGAAGTGATTTTGGAATTCTAATTAGATGGTTAGTAGATGATGAAATCGCATAATTCAAAATCTTGTAATTAGAGAAATAAACGAAAGAGAAAAAGTCTGCTGCAGCCTGAGTAGGTATAATAGTCAGTAAAAGTGAGATCTTATGGGTGAAATCTGCTTCAAGAACCCGGAAATTTCTTATTCGAAGTGAATTGTTCTTTTAAGTATGACTGCGATGAATCGGCAGTAGGCCTAAAATGGTCACTGTCTTAAGTAAGAGAATTTTCCTAAGAAAGGAGAAAAGGAGGCTAGCCTAATATTCTATAATAGGTTTAGATCTAGTAATTATATTAATAGATAGATAGATCAACCCTCCTTTGACACAATACATGTTATAACATCTCCCGTCTACCTCAACTGGTCTGATAATGAAAGTAAAACGAAAGAGATACCTCGCATGGTTTTCTGTTTCTTAGATGTTNTGTTTCACCCCCTACCACAGCCTTCTACAGTTAGACATCGATTTTTAGCAATTTTGAGACACGTTATCTCAGACATTATTCCGTTGAGCAAAACAAAACTTGGTATTCCTACACAACCTTTGTTGCTCCATTACACAAAATAATAAGAAAAAAATTTAAGAGTAAATTCCGCGAAGAAAATTTGAAGCAAAATCGGCCAAAAAAAATATGGCTCGAAAAAAATTTAAAGTTTGGCATTTTATATCTTTTGAAATAAACATACAATAACCACGAAACTTTGTGCCTAATAACAACTGTATACAAAGTGTTGGAATAAAACGTTTCATTTTCCTAATGTCGCCCGTTAGTTTAAAAATTGAGTGCAAATATTGTGATTTTCGTTACGACGCCGAAAATTCATATATATATATATCATCATCATCATCATCATCATCANTCTTTGAAACACGTACATATAATGGCATCGCTAATGCACTAAATTTGAAATTATTTTATCATCTTCTGTTGAGTCCGTTGAAGAGCCAACCATCTTACATCGTAAAAAATTATTTGAAATTTTTCGAACCCGAAAAATTATATTAACCTATTAAATCACTTTAGACACCATTGCACCTCCTACATACGGTGCAGGGCCGACCCGGCAATAAAAGTAACCCAAAAATTGCTTAATTTATATAATATCTTTGCATGTAGATACAATCATTTTGCAGAAGTGATTTTGGAATTCTAATTAGATGGTTAGTAGATGATGAAATCGCATAATTCAAAATCTTGTAATTAGAGAAATAAACGAAAGAGAAAAAGTCTGCTGCAGCCTGAGTAGGTATAATAGTCAGTAAAAGTGAGATCTTATGGGTGAAATCTGCTTCAAGAACCCGGAAATTTCTTATTCGAAGTGAATTGTTCTTTTAAGTATGACTGCGATGAATCGGCAGTAGGCCTAAAATGGTCACTGTCTTAAGTAAGAGAATTTTCCTAAGAAAGGAGAAAAGGAGGCTAGCCTAATATTCTATAATAGGTTTAGATCTAGTAATTATATTAATAGATAGATAGATCAACCCTCCTTTGACACAATACATGTTATAACATCTCCCGTCTACCTCAACTGGTCTGATAATGAAAGTAAAACGAAAGAGATACCTCGCATGGTTTTCTGTTTCTTAGATGTTCCGCGTGAAATCGTGAGACGCTATGTGGAGTCGAGCGAGATGAGGAATTCATAATGGGTTTCGATGTGATTCGTTCCAGATTAGCAACCTGCCGTTACACGAAGGACAATTATTTTTGAGTTACCACACGATTACGAAGTGCACAAAATGTCTCATAAGCATGTATGTAACGCCTTCCAAATATTCTAACAGTTGGAAGTTACGATGATAATCACATGAATAAATTTACTGCGAATGCATTTAAATATTCCATCCAAAGAGAATAACAGCTATTTCACTAGTCTAAAACGCATTGACAGTAAATTATTTATTTTCCTCCTGACACAGCTTTTGGCTGAAACTTATTAACTTAAAAATTTGATACTCATAGAGAAATTTGATTATATTCTTTTCTGTAATTTTTGTGGCTATCTCTCTGCCTGTCCGATCGTTTGTTGTACCAATTTCATTGTCCATTTCAGACAATTTCAAGCTCGTTCTAGAGTTATGCAACAAACTATTTTGGATTTATACCAAGTTAAAACTTGGGGAAACTAATCTCATCTCCGGCAAAACCAGTGTTATTATTACTTACTTGGCTACTAGGTTCAAACCTAGTTCGTAATTATATGTTCCCTTAAGATCACATACCATCGTCTAAAACAAGAGCCCAAGGTTTTGCTCTTTCAGTAATCAAATTATAATTAAAACGGGTTTCCATCAAATTGCTAAATTTTACCGCTTAACCTGTGATCTCTCTGATTCTTACGATATTTTTACGTTAGCGATCGATCACTTCATGAATATATCTTTAATTTCAAGTAATCCTGCATTTTAGATCCATTGCTAAGAATATTCAATTAAGTCCGGTAAAGCTTCAGTTCCCTTATTTGTTTCCATTAATTAATTTAAAACATAACCAGTTTCGAGCAATTCGGTATCAAAGAGCTTAACTGTTGCTTTTACGTATAGCGCGATACATGACTATCTCTGGCAAAACAAATGAATCTCCAGCGACAAACATACGAACTCAAGAACAGCTTTCACCGAACTCTGCCTGAGGCTGTAATTTCATTTTCCAAGCGCTATAAATTTATGCTAAAACTTCTCTAAAACTAAGCGTTTCTTGTCAATGTACCACAACGTAGTATAAATAACGAAAGAGTCGATGTGGCCAAATATTTGTTAACTTTCACCCACTTCGATGGCGGACTGGTTAGCGGTTTGCGCTCCAACCTCAGGGTCCCGGGTTCGAGTCTCGGCTAATCGGATTTTTCCTGTTGAGGAATGGCTCTTTGTGTTCGTAAATAATAATTATTAAAATTGGTGTATTAGGGCCATCCCGTTTCCATTTCAGAGATAAATTAAAAAGGCTTCTGGAAAAGAAACCATTTTACTGACAAAATGGTTATTTTCTATGATTATATATATCACGCGATTGTAAATTTTTCAGTTTAGGCTCAGTGGTGTCTTTGATTTCGAACGTAATTACTTTCAGGCCTTTCTTGTGTTGAATCGTTCGATACGAATCAATTTCTATAATTCGAAATAACGGAAATTAAATTATTGCAATCCTAAATCTTAAAGCCCTTCTCTAACTTAAACAACAAGCACGCACAATTGAGGATATAAATATTATATTTATATAAGGATTAAATGTTATATTTTTTAATAAATCTTTAATACTATCAATAAATTGTGGGATTGGTTTACGGTAGTTAAAACACGTAAGTGGGATTTCCGGACGCCTACGCACTTTATTTGTTCTTCTTTTAAATCATCCCCTACTTAATTTACTCTGGTTTCTTGTTCTCAACAACTATCAATTAAGGACATTTATGAATGTTCATTTGCATAACTGCTGCTGCTGCAGGGTCGTCTTGCGTAAATTATGAAGTAAACACGCTATTTTCATTCCTTACACTACTACGACGGGTATTTGCAATTTAAAAAATCACTTTGACGTAAACACGATTTTAAATAAAACATTACCTTCATAATATCCAGAAAATTGTCCACGTGCAGTTCTCACGTGTCTCCGATTCTGTCCAGATTAAGCGGTGTGCCGTTACATATGTAAGTGAAAAAGGCAAAGCACAAATACTCAGATACTACGGAACCTCGTTTAATCGGGACTCGTATAATCGAGAGACTACTATACATTTATTACGTTGTCAATAGGGAAGGCAAAACCAATGGACCGAATCGAACCAAACATCCATCGACCACTTTAGACACCATTGCACCTCCTACATACGGTGCAGGGCCGACCCGGCAATAAAAGTAACCCAAAAATTGCTTAGGGCGACAAAATTTTGGGGGCGAAAACTTTGATTTGCAAGACCGATTCCTCATACAGTTGCATGGGCACTTTGCAAATATTTGCAATTATACCAAACTGAAAAAACTTAAAATACTTAAGGTCGTGTTTTAAAAATCACGGTCCAAAAGGAATGGAAACGGGGACATTCCATGAAGTGATACATGAAGTAACATGAAGATTACATGAAGTGATTCATTCATATATTTAGAAATCCTTGCAAATACTGGGTTGGATGTTGTCGACTTGCAGCTACATAGCAGGACTGGATTTTTCTCTCTCAAATTCCGCGCGAATTGATAATAAAACCTCTGCAATTTTTTTTTGTCCCCAGAAAAATTATTTTACAAAAAATACTATTTTATCACTTTTTAGGATAACCACAATCCCAAAAAAACTTTACCGACAAGGGCGCCCGAAATACTCAAAACTGAAGAGTAATAAATATTTATGGAAAAAGAGAAGAGCGCCAAACCGTAAGTAAATACTGAAAACAACCGCATGTAAATTAAAGCATTTCTTTGCATCTCATGTTGACGTTCATCCACATATGTTCCTTTCCCGTTTCTGTGCGTTTTCACTCACGATTAACTTTCCCTTACTTCCCATTAACTAATCCCTCCCTCGCTTGGGACGCTAAAATGTCTAAGGCCGTTACTGCAGTAGGGCACCATCGATATTCCATAAAGCGAAATTAATTTTTACGTAAACTCCAAAAAAATGTCTCAATTTTTCATTTCAAGTGGTAAAAGAGTTCGGGAAACAAAGATTTTAAATGAGAATGAGACATTCGAAAAATCCCCAAGCTTCCAAAGCTCAGACTTATGGTAACTGCTTAAATGCTTGTTAAATAATATTAACATAGATAATTGCATAGATAAATAATTAACAGCTAAAGAAAACTGAAGAGTAATAAACAGTTGATGGAAAAAGAGCGCCAACCGTAAGTAAATACTGAAAACAACCGCAAGTAAATTAAAGCATTTCTTTGCATCTCACGTTGGCGTTCATCCACATATGCTCCTTTCCCGTTTCTGTGCGTTTTCACTCACGATTAAATTTCCCTTACTTCCGCTAAATCCATTAATTAGTAAACACGTCCAATCTTGCTTATTATTTCATGTCAACTATCATTACGTCCTTGTTTAGCCTTTTACTTCCATCTCCATTACAACACCTAGTTAAGAAAATATCTTCCATATTTTATGAAAGAAATTTTTTTTCCACACAAAACTAAGTGATGGCGGACAATTAATGATTTTTAAACTGGAAACACATAATTTTAGGCCCCCGAATAGCCAAGCAGTATGCATTTTGTGAAAACAGTCCCTGGTCCGATAACAGGTGGGATCAACATTTTTAAAAAGAGCAAAAAGACCTCATATTTCATAGCAGCTTCAACAAAAGCACTACCACTATTACATTATTCCCGAAAAATTCCCAAAAATAGAATGATCTTCAGAATAAATTAAGTGTCCACTTGTTAATTCGGTCAACTCCACAAAAAAGAAGCATAAAATAAACCTCTTTAGCTACTGAAAATGTATTGTTTCATTTAAAAATGTCTTAGTTGTTTCATGGTGTAAAGTCTATCGGTCAAGATATTCGATTAAACTACGAATAGTCATCAAGTGGCACTAGCACATTAAAGAATACTATGTAGGTCGAGTTAACAATTATTTGAAAAGTGAATATCTGAAAAGTTAGCGGCTATAATACTCAATTACTCGCTATTTATTCTGCATTCAATTAATTTATTCGCGTTATATTGTCCTTCTCTCATAGTAACTATACTCAGCAGAGATAGTTTGAAGTAATCGAGACAATTCTATTCCCACTGGGAAAAAAATTACAGAAAGAGCAACTACAAACGCACCAAACGTGCGTTCCCCCCCGCAGATATTAAATAAAAAACCAGTAGCAATTATATCTTTTCTGATAGTTATAAAAAGGTAATAGAATTCCACAGATGCACTATCTCAACTTCAACTTATAAATGATAAGTTACTGGCCTAAAAA
This sequence comes from Ladona fulva, assembly GCA_000376725.2. Classification (NCBI taxonomy): domain Eukaryota; kingdom Metazoa; phylum Arthropoda; class Insecta; order Odonata; family Libellulidae; genus Ladona; species Ladona fulva. Next base: position 92,842 of record KZ309166.1, on the reverse strand, counting down.
GAGAACGGTAACATCCAAGAAATAGCACAACACGTGAAAAATATAATGGGGAATGTATTAAATGACCCTATCAGCAAAGTCATTATAATAACAGCAAGAGTTGTTGAATCCATGAGCCCATAAACATTAGCTTCGAAATGATTTGGAGAATGATATGAGGCTTATAAGCAAGATGGGGAGTGAAGTAGTTTGCCCTTGCTTTCCTCACCTTAGCGGAACGATAGGAGTGGACAAAGCCCGCTTAACTGAAGCGTTTTGACCCTATGAGTGGAACTTTTCATAACTTTCTATGAAGAGAGACCAATATGAATAACATCATTTACGATCTCTCATACCTTATTCTCCTTCAAACAATCACACTAATGGAAAAGACAGACAAAAATTTCAAATCCTCTATTCATCAATAAAAAGTGGCCGCTAATCCATTAATTTTAATAAAACTTAAAATTGAATATAAAATTGATGATCGGCATAATTTTCCTTCATTATTATGTAAAAATCATGAAGTCTTTTTCTAAAGATTTTCAAGTGGTTTTTCAGAAAGCGCTTAACCTCGTCAATCGTTATATGCAACTGGCTCTACTCCCCGCGATTCCTGTTTGCGGACCGTCAATTGACTTTTACCCAATTTCTGGGTACTGACAATAGACAATATCTTACGCATCCGTTCATCATCCCTTTCCACCATCATACGCATCCCTTTTCCCAATATCACTTCATACAGTTTTTCACAGTCTATAGTTTTTGTTTCGTCTATCAAAAACCGCTCCAATCAAACTGGTTTCTTTGAAACACGTACATATAATGGCATCGCTAATGCACTAAATTTGAAATTATTTTATCATCTTCTGTTGAGTCCGTTGAAGAGCCAACCATCTTACATCGTAAAAAATTATTTGAAATTTTTCGAACCCGAAAAATTATATTAACCTATTAAATGAAGTATTTAACTAAATCCACGAAAAGTAACAGTTTTAACGCAGGAAATTGAATACTTTCGCGTTTCTCTAGCAGATTACAGAACGGAGAGAAAATTTTCCGCCGAGTGATGAATCGACTCTAAGACCAACCAAACAGTAATCTACGCACAGTTTGGAAGCATATGTATGATTTACAGAAGTCTTTAACTCGAATCTTCCCACAATTTTTTAAGATAAAGAATATTACCTATTCATCTACTTTATAACAAGTTAACTGTGAAATTCTTTTTCGATACATGTAGATACTCAATAACAATACAGAATATATAATGGTTTATGTATTCATTTCTTACATACCAACCAATACATTTTCTTTTACTATTAGTTATCATCTGATTGAATTGAATAATATCTTTATTGCAAGACATTTTTGTTCCAGTAAATCTACCTTGATGATTGGAATACTTATCATTTAACTATTACTCTTGGATAGAGAAAAATGTGCCTTCCATATTTTTATATCTCGTCCTTGTTTATCCTGGTCTTTTGAGGAAGGTAAGGGCATACTACTTTCTTGCCGAGTGGGTCATTTTCCCTTTGCAAAGCTTGGTGAAGGGGTTGATAATACAATCGGCCTTTTGCCTGAATATTTTACAAAGCACCAATGGAAATTTTCTGCCCACCTATCTGCAAATAGAATTAGTTACGTTTATATTTGTTATTTGATGGCATCGAGTAAGAAATTTTGGAAATATATTTCCATAATTAATAGCATGTAATGAGTATTGGATGGAGAGTAAGATATGATGTGACCGCGCATATTTCAAATATGAAAATTTTTATGTTTGCAAACATCCTCGAGTAACTATAGATTTGTTACATCTTCCTGTAACAGTTACGCATTGAAAACATTGCTTTATATACGAAAAGGACTACAAAATGCGTTAGTACGTTTTTAATTCCATTGCATAGTTTCTTAAGGAGTCAAAAGTCGTGTCGATTAATTTAGTACAAGTTACAATAATGTTGCAGAGAGTAATTAGAATATATAAAACCATTACCATCAAGGCACATTTAATTTGCATCAATAAATGAAAGTATCGGAAACATATCGTGTTCAAAATTTATAATTTTCCAATGAGACCCATGTCCGCTGAATGTAGTCGCATTTTCCAAGGCGGAAATTGGAGGAGCTTTTCCTTCTATTGAGATGGAACGTTCTATTGGAACGCTGAAAGTAAGAACACGAAATCATAGCAGGGTTCCTTAAGGACGATATTTCTTCAGCCTCTGCGTATATATATCTCAGACCTTAATTTCTCCAGGAGATGCTAATTGCGCTAAACGAATAGTAGAGAATCTGTTAATATCGTATGGAGAAATCGGGGTCTTTCGGAATTTCTGCAGTTGAACTTATGTCAGCTAGAATTTTCACACTTCGCATGCCAGTTTCGTCATCCCGCTTTACCCGTGATAACGATTTCAAATCATCGCTCCGATCATTCATCCATGTCGATGGCCGCCCCTGTAACATTTGAATACCTCTACCTTTCTTTTTTGGCCCTCTTCGAGTCTAGCGACCGTTTTTCTGCCTTTAGCAATCTAATGGACATACAATTACCAATTATGTTAATTCGATCTCTTGAACAAGTAGGATTTGCTTAGTTTTAACCTAGAATATTAACCTATAATATATTTATGAATGCATGTACACCTAAAAATAAAACTAATAAAATTGTAGACCTTGAGATTTAGAAATGTATGCCAAATCTAAATTAAGAATTTAAGTAGATCGATTCGGGTATATACAACTATTACTCTCTACTTTTATTTCTCCCTCTCTCTTCCTGCTTTTTGTTTGTATTTTTTAATTTCATAAGATTTAATTATCTACTATTATATCCCCCGATCGGCATGTCTATATATTCTGTCAACGTTGCTTAATTAGCTGAAGCAATCGCCCAACGGAGATCTAGGTTCGAGTCCCGGTCATGTCAGACTCTTTTCATGTCCGTTTACCCTTGGGAAAATTTTATCAAATGAAATTGTGCATTTTCTTATGTGTATTGAGTTTCCTAACATATTGATGGTATGAGATCGAGCCAGTTCAAACGCGCGACTCGGCAAATTGAGCGCTAGGCGTGTGAGTGTTATTAGAAGAGTCTCCCTCCCCTCTTGAGATTCGCTCTACGCACACGACTCTCTCTCTCTTCATATTACATTTATTTGTATTTTGAAAAGAATTGTTAACCAGGAAAAATGTGTTAATTATTCCTTAATAAATTGTAGTATTAATCTGAAAATTTGCATACGCCGGCGTTAGACTTTCATGAGCTAAAGAGTACATAGTGAGCTTACATATATATAGCCCCGGTGGAGACGGACAATATAGACCATATGGGAATTTAATTATTTGAACTTTTCTTTGATAAATCATGATTCTTCGTCAATCAATCTGTAATTAATAACATTTCTTGAAAATAACAAAAAATTTCGTCCGTAACATTTAGACCATCTCTTTTGTTTATTTTCCTCATTCCCCCATTTTCCCAACAACTCCCAGAAAGTCGCACAGTGAGAGTAGCTCTTTAAAGTGTGTTGTGAGGCGACTCACGTGGAGTAGTTGCGTTTGCTATCACTAGAAATTGCATTCCAAAGCTGGTTATGAGAAATAATGCGAAAAGCGAGCGCTCACAAGATCTTTTAAAGGTAATGTTATATTAGAATGTTAAATGGAGAGAACCACGAAAATTATCAGAACAAACAAAGAATGCACACACTACTAAAAGACAACCAATGGCAATGACAAATAGCAAGAGAAACTAGATAGTATTTCAAGCAAAATTATCGCAGATTTGTGTGAGACATCTTTTACGATACGGTCGATGATTATAAGCAAAAGGGGTGTTAACATATACAATGTAATCTGTGATTCATCATGGCTAATGATGGGGAGGGGATGCATGAACAACCAGAATACACGAATGATCCAAACGTTCACTTATTTTCTTGTTACGTTAATTAACAGTTTTATATTATTTACACGCCCAGTCCATTATTTTTGATTGTTTTATGGACTCATTAAGAGTTTTCTTCACCCGAACACAGATCCTTCTGGCAGTGATAATTTCCCTGTAGTTGTATTCCCATTGCTCCATAGAAAAGGCCTTACGTAAGTCTTGCTCGAATTACAACGCAAAAATGCTTGTGTGGTTTTTTGTGTGAATTTCTTGAAAAGGAAGGAGAAGGAGCGAGAAATACCGACGAAGAGCAAAAATTAATTCGTGGATAGTCCGTAAATCGGATTATCCGCCCATGGATAATTGGAAGTTCAAATGATTCCATGTCAAGTGGAATAATTTTAGAGAAGTGCCCCGCTCGAGCATCACCGATTTCATTGAAATTTTGTGTGAACATATCTTCATATTTTCTATGATTATTTCCCAAGTTTTACATCCATCGATGAAATATTTGCTGAGATATAGTCATTTGTTTGACCCCCTACCGCAGCCTTCCACAGTTAGACATTATAGTTAATGTCTAACTGTGTTAACATTAACAAGTTATATCCACCAAAAAATGTAGACTTGATGGATGAAAAACCATGTCTAAATCTTTAGAGGGATAATAGCATGCTCTTTTAAACAAAGATAATTGGAAAGAGTTACGAGAGGGTCTTGTTTTGTAAATGTGAACTGAAAATGCCCTATTTTCGGCGTCGTAACGAAATTCGTAATATTTACAGTCAAATATTAAACCAACGGAAAGCATCCGGAAAGTGAAATTTTTTATTCGTACACTTCGTATTAATTAGTTATAAAGCACAAAGTATCGCGTTAATCTTATGTTTATTTGCAGAGATATGAAATGAAAAACTTTATTTTTTTCGCGCCACACTTTTCGGGAGGAGGTAACTTCACTTTAATCCCAATTTCTCGGGCCTTATATTCCGGCGATGAAAAACCAGAATCAGGTTTTCTGGTTTTGATGAAACGTTTTATTACAACGCTGTGTATACAGTAGTTATATGGCACAAAGTTTCGTGTTTATTGTATGTTTATTTCAAAAGATATAAAAGTCCAAACGTTAATTTTTTTCCGAGTCATAATTTTTTGGGCCGATTTTGCTTCAAATGTTCTTCGCGGATTTCGCTCACAAAAGATTTCTTATTATTTTGTGTAATAGAGCAACATAGGTTGTATAAGAATAGCAAGTTTTGTTTTGCTCAACGGAATAATGCGTTTGATAACGTGTCTCAAACTTGCTAAAAATCAATATCTAACTGTGGAAGGCTGCGGTAGGGGGTCAAACAAATGACTGTATCTCAGGAAATATTTCATAGATAGATGTAAAATTTCGGAAATGTTCATAGAGGATATGAAGTTATGTTCACACAAAATTTCAATGAAATCGGTGTTGGTCGAACGGGGACCGTTGGTCCACTTGTAATGGCCCTGTTATGAAGTAAGAAGAATCGCCAGTATAGTGAGAACATGAGATGTGATATGAGATCAGAGGTGAGAACATCACTCAGGTGAGCAACAGTCCTTGAGCGAGGCAAAATTGATCAACTTTCTCGCAGGTCGGATTTGAAATTGGAATATGAAGTAATAAATATCTATTAGTTGCCGTAATTCTACTTTATCCTTCGTATTTAATGTATATTTATTCATTTTTATCTTCTGTTAGGCACACTCGAGTTTTTCATTTTTATGTTAATGAGTCAGGCTACAAGGAAAAGCCTCGTAAATACCTACGTATGAAGTGTCCTCCCTTGTGTTCGTGAAGTCTATTACCATAAAGGCAGCGAAGATGAGAAGATTAGAACCTATGAAGATGTTGTCCTCCAGAATAATGATGAAAATAAAATGAAGGTAGCCATTGATTGATGAAGAAGTCTTCGAAGTAATGCAGAGAAAGATTCTTGAAAAACTTGGGTTTATAGAAGAGGGAAATTCATCCGACATTCATTGAAACACGACAGTCTTCTGAATACTGTATGGGGAAGTATGGTGTAGAGGAGTTGTCACAGAATTTTTGAATTAGGTTGAAATATGAGAAGCAGCATCCGGAGTCAAGGTTATAAATGAAGAGGGAGTGAAGCTGTAGCATGGGATAGGATGAGTGAGGGATCTCCAAAATTATCAATATTCGCTTACTTAACCCTCTACTATAATGATGATGATTTAGTGATATTCCAAGCAATACGGTACTCTCATGAAATTTAGATTGTAATCATGGCAAGTTGAGTTATTTCGTGGACCAGAACCAAAACGCAGTGGCCCACCTTTTCATGAAATCATAGTTAAAGGAATCGGAAAGAATAGACTGAAATATATTTCCAGAAGATGCTATAAACCATCCGCCTTATTTCGTACACACATCCATGAAACTCCTCCAATGTTTCGTTTATTTTCGTATCGTACCTTTCAATTTTAAAATCATCGGATAATAGGGATAGGCTGCCTATCGTGGAATTCCTCTCTAAGCTAGTGTGCGAGAAGTACTACTGAGTTCGTAACTTTTTTAGAATTAGAGTGGAATCCTCAATCCTCAGAGATAACTCTGATGTTGTTTCCACAGTTTTACAGTTTTTAAAACAAACTGGGCTATTTTACAATTTTTAAGTGGCAGTAAATAGGAGTAATTTAAAATGTAGTTCGTGAACCTTATTTACTTATTCTTAAACATTTTAAAACTTTTTTGCAATACTTTCAAATTTTATAAAAATGTATTTATTGATTCTCCCAATGAGAAACACGCTTACAGTCAGCTACACGAAAAAGCAAACATCCTCTCCTATTAATAGAATGAGAATCCCGCCCGTTCTCATCTCGAAGTCGGTATCCGGAAGCCATGACTGATGAATGGGCAACCGCTGGGAATGTCTTCCGCAAGGCGAAAGCTTTTGAAATCAGCAACACAAAAAATGCGTCTCCCACTTCCTTGCAGTCACAACGGAGTGCGTCTCCATTGTGAAATCATGAGTCATGAATAACTCGCCGAGGAAGTTTAATTGCTTTACGGAATAAAGTCGTCCTGTAATATCCAAGCTCATTCTTCTATGTGCGAATTGTTTAAAAGAGGACAGCATTTTTCACTCAATTACCCAAGGGAGTTACTAACTCTACCCCTGGTATACAATGAAGTTAAAGATGTTTGTCTTTGATTACGATGTTTTGGTGGATAATTGACCTCCAAATATCGTTTAATGAGCACTAATACTTAACATTCGTCCATTCTAGCATTTGATAAGTACAGATAGTCTCAACTGAATGACAACCTAACCTAATTGAAAGGTAAATTGACCGATTTACGATGAGAAACCCTTGTAGAGTTCTTTTCACTCACGCCATAATTTTTCGGGATAACTGCATTATTTATGTAGTTAATGCCCACGACTTCTCCATGCATCCCTATCTTTACGTCTTTTTCTCGTCAGATGGATCCACACTAGTTATGGGACGATACCAATATTTTTACCGATTCGATACTGTTCCAGATACTATAATTAACTTCTCATTCCGATACGATTTCCGATTCCTGCAATGAGTAAAATTCATTGTCTTTAGAATCTGCTGTTTTGTGAAATAAAGACTTAATGAACTTAACATATTTTTTAATAAAACGTTCAGAGGAATAATTATAAGAGATGCATGGAGAAGGGGAACCTTTTTATTGAAAAACACAATTAAAAGTTGAGACAAAAAGGGAACAGTATATTTATTTGAATCATCTAGCTATCATATTTATGAGCTAAATTCAGAACAACTACATTGAATATTAACTGCAGAATAATTAACTGGAATAGAATGCAGTAGTTGGGCCGGGAAAATATGAGGAAGTAGTGGGAGGGTTTGGACTAGGGAATAGAAACTAAAGGGGACAGAAATTAATAGACTTTTGTAAGAGGAATAACCTCTGTATTACAAACACTGTTTTTCAGCATCATAACAGAAGGTACAGATAGAAAAATCCGGGGATACGGATAGGTGCCAAATTGATCACATTTTGGAAAGAAAACGTTTAGAAATAGTGTTAAAAACTCATTGAGTTATCCTGGTGCTGTTATGGACTCGGATCATAACCTGGTGATGATGAGAACTGAGCTTACATTAAAAAGTTCTTTCGGGCCAAAATGGCATCGAAATGGAATATAAAAACACTTAGGAATGGGAAAGCTATAGAATTGCAAGCGTCTGCCAGTAGAGGGTTTTGGAAGGGAACTTACCGTAGACGAGGAGTAGGAAAAGACTAAAAACATTATCAAGGATAGTAACCAAAGAACTATTGGGAAGGTCAAGGGAAACAAAATTAGTAAGCCATGTTGAAGAAGACGATGTTGGAAATGATACTGAATGTGGAATATTAAGGCACATGAGCCTACCGAGAGGTAGAATACTTATGACTGTATGTATTAAGATCTATATATTGAAGCTTTACTAGTAGTTAAATTAATAAGTATTTATCTATCTATCATCAACCATCACAAGCGAAGAGAGTCATCAAAAATGAAATATTGAGTTTTAAACGAAAATTTCAAAGGATCGTTTTTGCAATCGGAAATAGACGAAAAGTTCTCAGATTACGATGCTCAAATTAGTATCAATATTTCCAATTCCCAACTCCAATTAATCGTTCCATCACTTATCCAAATATTTTTTTACTTGCGTGCGTCTAATTTCTTCCGAGAATTATATCTCACGCCCAATCGCCTTTTCCTCGGTTTATCTCTTCCTTTGGTAGTTTTTACCTAGCTAATTCCATTGGTAATTAATTATCTAGTCATAACTGATTGTTTTTCCTGTTGGTTCCTCATACTCTTTGATTTCTAAATTTTAACCACTGACCATGCATAAGAGGGCTGTATAATAAGTACTTGTGTTAGGCAAGAAAACGCATTTTTTGACTTCTTTTAAATTTATTTCTCAATAGTTTCCTTTCAACTCAATACATTTAGTCCAACGATATTCTAACTTTTTCGAGCCATCCAAAAAATACGTTCTGTCGAATTCTGCAAACTAGGACTGTTGTGGCGATGACTTCCTTGCTTGACGTGAATCGCTTTCCCCCAAGCCATTTTTTCATGTTTGCAAACAAAAAGAAATCGCATGGGGGCAAATCTGGAGAATAGGGAGGATGAGGTAGGAATTCGTATCGTTATTCGACCAGTTTTGCTGTGGCGATTGCAGATGAGTGAGCTGGTGCGTTGTCATGATGGAAAAGCATTTTTCTTCGTCAAATGGGGCCGTTTTTTCCTCAATTCAGAATCGAATCAGTCCAATAAATCAGCATAGTACTGCGCCGTGATTGTGGCCATGACTTTTCCGGCCGATGGGACCGTTTCCGCCTTCTTTGGAGTAGGTTCGCCGGGTGAAATCCACTGTTTTGACTGTTCTTTCATTTCTGGCGTGTAGTAATGGATCCATATTTCGTCAACAGTCACGAAACGCCGTAGAAACTCTTTTAGATTGCGCTTAAACATGCCCAAACAGTGCTCCGAAGTTGTCATGCGATTCCATTTTTGCTCCACTGCGAGTGAACGCTACACCCATCTCGCCGATAGCTTTCTCATGCCCAATTTTTCGTGTAGGATACTTTGTATGCGTTCAATTGAGATGTTTACGATGTCAGTAATCTCTCGGATCTTCACACGGCGAACTGCTAGCACGATATCATGGGCTTTGTTGACCATATCCTCCGTAGTCACCTCAATCGGACGGCCTGGGCGCTCTTCATATAAAACGGATGTTCTGTCACGCTTGAATTAATTAAACCAATATCTGATGGTAGTCTTCGAAGGTGCATGGCCCTTATAAACAGCATACAACTTCACCTTGATTTCCTCACGCGTCTTCCCATCCAAAAAAAAAGAAATCGAATCACTGATCGATATTGCTCTTTCCCCATGGTAGCAAGGAAACACGAACTGGTCTACTTTCAACAGCTATCAAAACAAAACTACTCGATTAATCTGTCTGAAATGTTGACATATATCTAATGATGGCGTTAAATTATGGCATACACATTTTGTGTCAGTGGTGCCATCAGTCGCTAAACACGGGTACTTATCATACAGCCCTCGTAGTTAATTTAAAAATAGGAAAAAAGCACAATACAAAAAAAACAGATTCAGCCGAAACTGTGAGGAAGTCACAGAACTAATGTCGTTACGAAGTGTGAAACTGTGATTCCTTTATCGAAAATAGCAAGCCATGGGGGACGGTAGAAATGATAAATATGAATCCACCTAACATAATGTTAGAATGAAAACAAGAAGTTGAAGAAAACTATGTTGGACCTGGGACGAGGAAGAGAGAATTTTACTCACCGCATACGAATATTTTGCGTATAGATATTTTCAAGTTTTTCATACAAACACAGAAAGTATGGCAACTAATAAATATAGAATTCTATATAGAAAAATTACAGAATTTTACGCTTAATTAAGTCCTTTAATGATAGATTCTTATAATTCAATGCATGAACCGTGACTCCAAAGAGGAAGAAATAAAAATGCGTCTTACAATGTACCATACATTATTCATCAACTAATTATGACGCTATGTGTTGAAACCTTGGTCGTTGGAGTATATATTGTGTTAAAGTATAAGTCCTTTACTTCATCCTTAAAATATTATTAATTAGATTACAAGTTATTTATAATTTAATAAGAATATTAATAAGTCACAAACTTCCTTATTGAATAACTGTTTCCAAAAGTCGTACCGCTTGATGGAAACACTACATTAACGTGGGATGTGGATGAAAGAAATATCTGCTCCTTCATTAAGTCCTATATCGTACCCGAAGAAGCACTAAATGTGCAAGATGTTAGCTCAATAGGCGTATGAATCAAAAAATTCCTATCTATAGGCGTTTGTAGATCGAGTTGCGTGAAAATGTATTTTGGTTGCCTGCTCTTATATTGGACCAGAAAAAAAAATACATCGTAGTTTTACTTCCTTACGGAGTAATAAAGTAATGCCTGTGTGGCAGTGCAGTAACGCGGCTTCAAAAACAACAGGATTCATTTATAGCATCGATTTGCATTACTAACCTAAATAAGAAAGCAAAAGTACCATTGATGTTAAGTTAATATTATATTTACATTACATTAAATAGGAAATCTTAAATATAATACCAGGCTGTAGAAGTGATTACTCCCGAATAGATGTTGGAACTTAACATTCGCTCTCATAGATGCTACCAAAAGCTAATAAAAGGGAATAAGAGTTATGATGCATGAGGAGGAGTTGAATGGTTTGCTCCTACATTCCTTACCAAACGCTATGAGTTGGAAAGTTCACATAAGTGCAGTACATTGAACCTATGAGTAAGACTTTCAATAGCATCCCATGAGGTTTTCCCAAGGTGAATGCCATTCTTAAGAAGCTCTCAGATCTCGGTGGCTTTAATTATTTTATAGTCTTGAGCAATACTGAGACAAAAGTAAATTAAAGATAAATTTCCTTCTCTTCTGTACCAAAAGACAAGTGGAATATGTCACTAACCAAGATACTCGCTGTAAAATATAAAAATAAATGCACGAGGATAAAGGTTAAGGTGATTTTCCACGTAAAGGCACGTCCGTTTGTCTTGGGATTTATAAGCAAATTCTAAAAAGTTTAAATTACACAGGTTTTGACATTTCAACTAGATCCATTCTCGGAATAGGAATTTTAGCCGGTAAGAGATATGAAAAATTTTTATCCTCAAAACCTTGCCTTTAGAGACATTCGCTACTACATTTCTCTTTAGGCCGGAGATTTAAGTGCTTCTGTATTTAATATATTGCTCCCTAATGTGATTGGCTTCCAAATGTTTGAATGTTTGAACCGTATTTGGAAGAATTAAAAAAAAATATTTCCATCTCTATCATCTTTGCGTAGTATTTCCAAGAACATAGATACTTTTGTAGCACCTGCTACAATCCGGAGCAGATTTCATCTTTCATTTCACGCAGTGAAAATCTTCATTCAGAACCGTTGCAAATAGCAAGGAACGTTTAAATGAAGCGAACACCAAAATGTGCGATAAAACACCGAAGAGCCTTTTTATTACAGGATCTTGAAACAGCAGCCGACATTGAGGTGGCAAAGGGACGTGGAATGTTCGGTGTTGACGAACTCGGGAGATGCAGACGCGGAGGCGTTGTGCCTTGGGTGGACGTTCCCCCGCTAGACCATCTTCGATGATTGTTCGGTGGTGGAATGTGACCTTCTCACAGCGGAAGGAATGGATGTTACGAATGAATCAACAGTTTAGTCATCCGCGCCTTGGAAAAAATCTGTCCGCCAAACTTCAGAATCGATTGCGCACCAACAAAAGGATTTTTGCTGACCCACACGTGTATCCAACAGATGTTGCAAAATACCGTTTGAGTGGAAGTGCAGTGACTACATCCACCCTGCAAACAGCTTGAATCGACAGGAAGTAAACATCACAGAGCGCTAACATAACTTCATGTCCCTGGCGGAAAGATTTAAGATTGTCCCCACTTGCGACATGCTTAGAAACTGATGTTCTAAATCTGGTGGGTGGGCTTCCTTATCTCATCAGAATGCCGCATGTACCGCTCGGTCATATAAGAAAGCAACGGGCCGCACTTGTGTGATGATATATCGCCTACATTAAAATAATTAAACGTTTAATTTATACTTATGAAAATTAATTTAATTGCTTCGTTAACGTATGTAGAATATTACCCATTATATGATCCATAATTTCCACCTACACTTGGTTGAACCTTGCGTAATCCATGCCAATAATATTACTCTCAATTAAAGAAAGAAAAAAATTAATTTCCCGTACCACTATGTATTCATTCGAAATATCGTACGTCTAAACTACTATAAAAAATATAGTGATACGTAAAAAAGTTTGTTTATTTCTTCAAGTTTGGAGTTCTACTACGTGTATAAAGCAAATGATTATTCGTCTTAATAAATTTTAATTCATTATGAGGAATAATTACAGTATAACAGTTCTCAAAAGTCTCGTTTGATTACTGATACCGATTCTTCAGCGTCATCACCAGGACAAGGAATTTCAGAAAACAAGATGTACTCGAATAGTGCGGAGAAATAATAGTGAAGTAAAACTTAGTAAATTAATTAGGAATATGTTGATAGCTAATTCATTAAGGTAGGCTGTTACTTAATAATTTTAACTTCTACTACTTGATCAATCAACTAGTTCTAGTTATGAATTAAATAACGTCGTATCGATTCGCTAAACTTTCTCTTCCACTTTTCTAGTGTAGGATAACATTGGATCGTCGAAATTAGTAGTAATATAGAACAGTTATTTAGGAACATTGTGGACTTTATTAAGATGGATAAAATTGCCTGAATTTTATTTATATTATGGAGGGAGATGGAAGGGAAAGAGGTAATTCTGAATATCTTATTTAAACATCACCTAAAAATCTCTCTCGTAATATAACTTTGCTGTAAATAACATTTTTAATATGAGAAAATTCGCCGGAAAATATGTTGCCAAATGAAATATGCATAGTAATGATATAGATTTGAGAATAGCTCAGAATAATTCAGTTAAGATAATCGAAATAACAAAATTCTAGATGAGATATTGTCGATGTTTCAGGAATCATCCTTTAAACTTTGGTCGTCATTGTCAACACATACGTCACCTAATTCTATTATTCATAGATTTTCTAAACAACGTCTTTGTTCTTAAGTAAGGAGAAAATGGGCTTTTATAAATTTCCTGAGAGATTAATTATCTGAACCCTTGAAGATTTCACATACTCATTGTTTAGGTTAGCTAGTACATGGAAAAACTCATTTTCCAGATTTCAACCTCAACAGGATTAAAATACCTCAGAAACGGCGGCCCTGAAGGTATTGAAGTCTAGCGCACCGTAAACATTTGTAATTTCATCTTGTTCTTGTTTTCTGTGATGTTTTGCTTTTCATTTTCTAATACACGGAAAGACTGTGTAGAAACAACAGTGTAGAGACAACTTAGAATAAGTTCCCTCAATGGTTTTTAACCATTTCACAGTAAATCTAGGAATCATTGAGCATAAATGTTTCATTTTATATTTATTAGTTATTTCTGAAATAAAAGAAATATATTTGTAATTACTTTTATGTCCAACCATGTATTTGGTGTGAAAATTTGTAATTTACATCAAAATATATACAATGTCATAATGCACTACTTTAATTCACAAATTTTATAGTATAACTTTAAATATTTTTAGTTTTATATATAAGCATAAATATATCAAATATTTATGCTTTTAAATATGTCATTTGTAATGTCGAACTCATATATTTAATGTATTTAATATTCCCTTCGGGAGATTTGTGGAGAGATTTCCCTCCTGTCTCTGGGAGAATGCCAGGCAATTGCTATCGAAATTAATATGAAAGTTATACTCCCCTCCAGCGTTTCCACCACCACCGCCAGATGGCCAAATCGCCTTGTATGCATGTACTAAGATATGAACCAGTGGTGTGAAACTAGCGGCTCGCTAGCCGGATGCGGCCCACCAGCTCTTCTCGTGCGGCCGACTTAGTTTTCATCGACCGCGCTTTTTTGCAAATTTAAATTAATAATGATCCCACAAGATGCTATAAATACCAATATCGAGATAATTCATAAAGATTTAAATTTATAGAGGAGGACGCACTTATATATACTACCGCACAATCGAAATATAGATGCGTTCATGGTTTGGAATCTTAACATCATCATCTTGTCTGTGTATTCCAATTGTGTGCTAGTATATTAAAACGATTCTTCTTTATAATTGTGTTGTTACCACTGTGTACTACCATACTGACCATCATGTGTGTCTGCAGACATTCTAATTATAACTGCAGATTATTGTTTGCCGTTTCAATTACGAGAGTTTTGATCAAAAGAATTAAATTTTGCCTAAATAAGTCACTTTTACGAGCCTCCAACATGACGACCGATTGAATTATTAAAATCGAGCATTTTTAAGTTCTATTCCTTCTTATGTGACTTTACGGGAAAATACTCCGTGAGGTATCAATGGTAATAAATGGCTGACATGTTGTTAGAGAATATAGACAGCTACAATAACATTTTCCTATCAAAAACATCAAAATTGCAGTTCCTTCGTGGGCTTTGGTGCCTTTTCCCGGTATTCCGGCCTAACATTTTCGAACTTCATCTACAACAAACCAGTGACGTACTTCGTATTTTCTACAAAATTTATTAAACACGACCGATTTCGACCATGGCGTTCATCCTCAAGTACACCACATACGGAAATAAGATAATCTGAAATTACGATGATTTCTAAAACAAGTCCTCAGTAACTACTTACCCTGATGATACTGTTGATGATACCATTTCTTGACTCGTTAGAAACTGTTAGGTCATTGCTACATGACAGAAGCAGGTAAACACTTAGCGGATTTAAGTATGAACTGCGGTTTTCATAAGGAAATACTCATGAATAAAAAGAATAGTATCTAATGGAAATGCGAAAGAATAAAAGCTCCTTGTAGTCTAGTAAACACTTTTAAACGCTACTCTGCAGAAATTTACGTTTATTTTCATGAGGAATGTCAAACTCGAATAGTATTTGGACCTGAGATAATAGGTCGATTTTAAGTCATTTATAATCTGAAAATTTATCTGATTTAATAACATATAAAGTTGTGCACAGATTGTTTAGCTATACAATACATTAGGTTAGCATCCTACAGTAAACGAATTGAAAATTCTGTTGATGGATAAAAACATATTATGATATATATTTACCATGTACAACTGGACAAAGATCAAGAAATGCACTTCTTTGAAAGACACAGAGCTACGTTTTATAATTAAAATGTTTTATTTTGTGTATTAGAGAATTGAAAAATATTCTTCGATCGTAAATGCATACTTACAGAGTGAAAAAGAGGAACTACTATAGTTAAATACCTTTAGAACCCTTTTTGGAGTGTAAA
Organism: Ladona fulva; assembly: GCA_000376725.2. Classification (NCBI taxonomy): domain Eukaryota; kingdom Metazoa; phylum Arthropoda; class Insecta; order Odonata; family Libellulidae; genus Ladona; species Ladona fulva. The sequence goes on along the minus strand of KZ309166.1, from coordinate 76,962 downwards.
CAAATACTCTCGAGGGAGGTAATCCCCAAGTGTTAATCAAGTAGTTATTTAATAATGTTTTTATTTCAAACTTGAGCAACGTGTTTCAACTTGTGTTTTGTATTGTATAGCAAAATTGTATATTGTGTATTATAAATAATGATAACCATAAATGAGCTATTCTAAAGTTAAAGGAGAAATTATTTTATGAGTTATGAGAGTTATGGTGATTTCTGCACGTCTTTGTGCATTTCGACATTTTCGTTGACTTTCTTCGCCACGATACTTCAAATTATTTCATTTCCTGAATTTTTCAATTTTGTCGCACCTAGCGTTTTCCTGCGACGCTTTGATATTTTCTTGGAGTTCACATCCCTCCATCACACATAATGAATGTTACGTGACGTTTTAAGTGGATGATTAATTCTGAAGCCTGAAGGCTGTCGTCATGGGAAGGATCCACAATCATGGTCAACACGAAAGTCTTGAAACGTCTCGTAACACGTAAGGGAAAATCCCAGCAGAAAAATTGGACGCCCGAAGGAATGAAAATACAGATCTCCGAACGCCAGTAGGCATGGAATGACTCGAAACCTGAATTTGAGCTATGATGAAATAATATTCTAAGCAAAATTTTCACTTTTGGAGGGACGTTAAGAATTTCAAAGTCCTTTACGGATTAATGTCAAGGAGTAATTTATTTGGTCCTAGGCTATATAGTCATAGAATTATACCTTCAAAGAAGTAACGTCTTTTAAGAGCAAACTTAAGTCCAGAAGAGGCCATGTTTTCAGTTTCTCGAATATTTCGGTGGCAGAGCGCGAAAGTATGCATGTATAACAATCAAAAATGACATATATGATGATATCCATTCTTGCATATTCATACAGTTTGGTAGTTTTTATTGGGGCGTTCTATACATCTATAATTATTTTGGGATCTATAAAATAGGAAAAATAGTATTTTGGCTAACAAAGGTGATTCCCGAAAGAACCCCTCCTGTTAGGCAACGTATCACTTCAGTCGCTTTATTATTTGATGGTTAATTCCGAAATTAAACATGAAACGTAAGACTAAATTACGTGTTAATTAGCCCGTTGTTAAGACATTAGTAAAGAAACTTCTCCCACAATATTTCATTTAGCAGTTCGCTTCTTGTTCTTTAAACAAAATAATGTAAAAGGAAGACCAAGTTATTCAATCCTAGTCTATGAACTCCCTCAATTATAAAGCGTGGCATTTCTCTAATTCATATTTTTATAGAATACTTAGGTATTGAAATAATAAAAATGCAAGTATTGAATGTTTCAACATAGTTCTTGGGTGAGAAAAGATTGGAGAAAGACTCCAAAGACCCGGCCCTGATGATGTCCCATTCCCTGGTCCACAGGATATACTTGCGGTGAATCAATAACCGAACGACGTTTCATTTCCAAGCGGTAAATTTCCACCATCGGAAGGCCCTTTCCTTGGCCTCCGATCGCTATCTTATCCTTCAAATCCCACGCGATAGCTTTTACGCAATTTCCCTTTCTTTCAATCCTTTGTCATTCTTCAAATGAAATAATCATTCCTTCCACGCTTTTGGATTACTCATGACGCGGTTAAATCTCATTTCTCCTTAACCCTTTATCACTTGCTCTGTCTCCCCTTCATTTCCTGGACAACCTCATATGTACGTTTTATTATAATTATTATTATTATTATAATATGTGACTTACTTCCAAATAGTTAAACTGAATGATACGTCGTCTAACGAACGCTAAATATTGCCGTAGCTGTGCGAAGGCAGAGGGGGGTGAGGGGACAGAGAGGGTGAGAGGGGGCCGAGCCCCAAGACCCCCCCCAAAACTGAAGATGTTTGTAACAGTGAAGTATAACAAGAGAAAATAATATTAATAAATAAATATTTCTCCTAAACCATGAATCGACATGTCGAACTGGAAGTTGTCAACACACTCCAATGTTACAATTCGACCAACAGATTATTAACTGCTAACTTGCAATTAAATAGCTGCTCCTGATTTCAAATATTTCAGCTAATGAAGATTATTTCGCTTTCTTTTCAGACTAACCTGACGAATACGGATTCGGCTAAAGAACGTTTTGGGGGATAAACGTGATTGTGTACGTCCATAGACATTCAAAGATGGCTTGCGTAAAATAGAAGTTTCTCATTATATCTTATTTTTAAAAATTTGATAGTCTTTTAACTGTATCTATGGATCAATTTTCAGTCAGTGCTTTGTTTTATTTGTTATAGCAAAGATATAACACCGTCGGATATGACTATAAGAAATGGAGAAGTGGTAGCATACAAGAATCATGAAAATATATATTTCCCAGACTTAGTAACGAACTACTCGTAAGATTCCTTCAATGAGCAAACGAAGTTTGTGAGAATTTCGGAGAAAAACGAGGAATATTAATTGGTCTCATGAAGATGTCTACCGAAGATGGTATTGGTTGGAAAATTGGTGGGATGGAATCACAGCAGAAGATCTAGGTTAGATAATAGGAGAATGGTAACAGTTAAGCCGTAGCGCAGCATCCCTTAGAGGGATAGAGCCTAACCAGGTGGCATTCACAGTGATGTCATGTGGTCATCGAATCGACTCCCACGCAGCCGTATTTGCTTTCCTAGAACGGGCCCGATACCTCTTACAGCAGATAGCTGATCATATTCATCACAATACTGGTTCTCCATCAACAAATGTTGGCCCCCACCAGGAATTTAACCCGGAACCGCTTTCACAGAAAGCGAATGTGCTACCCACTTTGCTATCCGGGGGTAGGGAGATGTAGTAGTTAGTGTTAAAGTTAAGAATTTTGAGGCAATGAAGCAATTGCCTGTGAGGACGGCCTGAAGAGCTTTAAGAAAACAATGTTTAGATTTAACACGTTTAAATACGACAAGGGTTGCAAAAATTACAGTCAACGCTTCGCAACGGAGAGGAACGTAATGTAGGTATAGTCGAATAACACTTATTTAGCATTATTTCAGAAAACGACGGACAACTTTCGTAATATCTGCGCAGCCCCAATATAGCAATAAGCAAACATTGATCGTAGGGGCATTTCCTATTTCAAGCGACGGTGAACGTACGTTTATTTCTGCTAATTATATATTTTGAAATAAGGGTTTTCCTATTGCAGGAGAATATTTAAAGGTAAACTTTGATTCCAAATCGAATCTCATCACTCGGATGACCTTGTGAAATAACGGCGAAATCTCTGAGACACAGTTCCACCAGATGATTCAACCACCTACGAATGTGTTGCTTCAACGATTAGTAACGACTATGACATACACATATCGGCAGTGAATTACAAAACTGGTCTTTCATAAGGTTTTTAACTAATTCATGAAGAGCGTGTCAAGATCATGGTTACGTGCAGCACCACATATTAATTTCTCTGCAAACCCACGCATCGATGACAGGAAATGCTGCGCCGTCCTCCAAAATATTGATACCGTCCTTTGTATTTATTTCCCTGTACGTACAGTGTCATCCGTGCTGAGCCTGACTATACATTTCACGATGTCCATCCAATGGTCGATATATATATATTGGGGAAATAAATGGCACAAGGGCAAAACCTTGGAGAGGCCAGGAGTCACCACCTGTTCTCGGAAGTTCAACTGTCCAAGAATACGCGTATGAATCTCTTTCGGAAAATTACATGTACTCGGGCATTCGTCAGAGTATCAGGATTTTCTCTCTGCCAATAAATTTACAAAAAAATGCTTTAGTCAATATATTTTTTCAGTATTTCTTCCGTGTTTCTGAAGGTCATTGCTATATTCAAAGTGTAATTACTATTTGAAAAAGAAAAATATTTTGGGTGATTAAAGTTTTTGCTGACACAATACTTTCAACTGATATTGAGAGTGAACAAGCATTTGCAAGCATTTTGGCAAGACAGGTCATACATCTATCTGTTTGTTTCTATAAAAATGCAATGATACAGATAGGTACTTTTCAGTGAAATACCCAACAGCGCAACCGCCTATATGTAACAATAATATGATAACTGAATACGCTCGATTCAAGATGAAAACTTCGATAAAGATAATTATCTCAAGTTCATGTGAGAAATGAGCACTACTTTTACATATTATCCGAAACCAGAAAGGGACATCACTCCATTGAAATCATTTTTATTGAATGATTGGCTCGTAAGAATGAATTTGGAGTTTAATTTTACTGTTTAGCGAGTATTTTAACACATTTGAATTCGACAAACCGCCTGACCAACAAAACCGACCCAATCGAAATAAAACGCAAAACCGACCCGGACGTGGGTGAGTAAATGAACAGTTCCCAAATTTTGAAGGAATTACTAGTCACTTACACCAATATCTTTGGCGAATCCACGGAGGCGCTTTAGTGCTAGTAATTTGCCTAGGATCTGACAAAGAGCTTGAATTAAAATCAGATCGTTAAATTTTTCCGCGATAACTACATCTACTACGTTTATTAAGACAAAATGGCCTTTAAAAAGTTAATAAATGAATTGTCTTATTGGAGAGTTTTTAGATCCGCCCCACCAATACTTATTATTAGTCAAATATTAAATATATTGAAAAATTATTTTTAATAATATAAGAGCTAATCGTTAATTGATTTACTTCATTACTAAATGGATCTGCTAATGTGATTAAATTTTTGGGAAATTCGAGTTAGGTACTAGAAATAAGATCGAGCATATACAAAGTTTTATACATATGGAATGGTGTGGTCAGGTATTAGCAAGAGAACAAAAATCCTGCATTTAGTAAACAAAAGGAACGTGAGTATGAAATTAACTCCCTCTTCCTTCCAAGTGTACTAACGTTGACAAATATTCGTTCTTAGATTGAGTAACGGAGCTCTGAAAAGCTGCACAACTGAAGTTGTTTTTAGGCATTTCCTCTTAGAATGCGCACTGAAGTCATCAACAAATAGTTAAGGACATTATTATGCAAAGAGAAGATCGATCGTAAGACTGAACAAAATGGAGGGCTGTAATGAATAAATAAGTAGCTAGAAATTGAACAAAATTTGTTGTTGGAGTGTTCTATTTACTTAAATTGACAGCTGCCCTGACGTTTGTGTAATTGTTTGTTCATAATATACTGATATTAATTCAAACAAAGGGCACTTAAGTGAAGTTTTAGTCTTAACATTCTTAAAACTTATTCAACAGCTGAGGTCATTTCACACATATGGGCCTCCACTGGGAATCGAAGCCGAAACCACTTTCAACAAATGCGAACGCGCTACCCATTTGGCTATCCTGAAGACCTACATTAGCCACTTCAGTTACATAATATATTTATGGTTTTTAATGTTTTCTATTGTCTCTGTATGTTACCATATGTATAGGTATGTATATTCTGATCACAAGAAACTGGGACCGATAGAACTCTGAAGTGAATTAAACCGGGACGAAACCGGAATTTTAGTATCGAATAGCATAATATAACAGACTCTTTAATGTTGTCCTCAGTGTAATGAGTGTTCGCTGGTATACTTCGACTTGCTACGGAAACTTCACGTGCGAACATACTTCCTTAAAATCCGTAAATAACGCGCGGTCAGTGCCTTATGAGGAGCAGGGAGAGCTGATAGTCCGTCTCCCATTACGGTAGCAGCTCACTCACATAATTACCGGATGACCATCGAGAAAACGCATTAAGGAGCTATTAATGATAGCTGCGTTTGTAAATAGGACGCAAGACAATAGTTCAGGAACGATATAAGCTTTCTTCCAGGCGACGGGTCCTCCGAGATTTGTAATAGACCAAGAGTAAATAGAAAGCTAGCTCATAGGCAACAATCTGCAAAGCCCACTGTTACTTTAGACTTGTCTACAATCAGGGCCGGGAATCCAATTCAGGACCCTGTACATAGTACGTTTCCGAGCCCCATCTGAGGTATTCACTGCACATTTTCAAACTTTTCATCCGTTTATCGGTAAAGTAAGTTCGAAATTTTGTTTGTTCCTCAAGCCCTCCACAATTAATCCAAAAGCTTTGAAGTGGCTTATTAGGAAGACGACAGAAGGGTTGTCCTTGGTTGATTCACTGAACCAGAATGCAATTAAATGAAAAGAGAAAGTGCGACACAATGACTACGGATAGAAATTCTCGTACCATTCACTAATGACTGACTAAAATGGATATCATTATTCAGCATCATTCACACCTCAGTAGCTTTCAATGAATTGCAGTTATGAACAGGACTGACAATAAAGGAAATTAAGGAGATATTCCTCCTGATTCTTCAAGAGTAATATGTACTAATCAAGTTACAGTATGAAGAGCGTTCAAATTCTAAGGCCTCCAAATGTTGTTATAAGCATTGAGAGTAATTAGAAAGACGCTGTTGTTATTAAAAAATGCGATCGGAAGATTTTAACATAAAATGTATTACTGAATACGTAACATATTTTGTGAATCCATACAGTGCGTAAGAAAACGGGAGAACTCGGACGTACTTCGATATACCAGCGGTTTTCCAATTGGTAAAGTACGCCCCTAAAGAAGTGTCCTCAACAGCCATGGACTCATAGTGGTGACGTTGAGAGAAACGTATAAGTCCACACGGAGATTACATCTACAGGTAACAGAAGTTTCAAGGACTTCGGAAGGTATTTTATCGGAAATAAATTTCAGACCCTAAAACTTGAACGCACCTCATAATGTATGATAGCATAGAACCATATTGGCTAGTTTTACCCTTTAACGTTACATCCATGAACATAGAAAAAAGTATCCAAAGTTATGAAACGAAAAATATCCGTTATTTCTAACGGAAATATAGACGATAAAAGAAAGACAGAATCTATACTGAAATCTAACTGAAAATTCTGAGGAATGTGCGAACTACTTATAATTATTACTTAGTAATTATTCTTCAATCTTTCATATAAGTACCTCGAGAGTTCTCGGTGAGGGTAATCCATTCCGCTCTTTTACGTCCCAGTTAAACCAAGAATAATTTCCTAAGTTCTACCTATGCTATTTAACATCTATTTTTACAAGAATTAGTTACAGATGTTGCACTTTTTAACCTGTCTTGGATAACTCTCCAGGTCAGCTACTCCGTGTAAGACTGGTATAAAAACCTTTCAGCCTGATTATTTTTTCTCGATTCTAATGAGACTCGACCCAATTATTTAACTATCTATTTTTAAAAAAAACTTATGGTATCTTCTGAAGTACCGTAGGACTAATCTAGCAGCCTTCCGTTGATTTTGTTTCCATTGCTGAATATGCAATAGAATAGGATTCAGAGAAGTAAACTTCGCTAAATCCATACTATCCGATTACCACGTGAGGATGTCTAGCAGCAAAGAGATCAAGGATAATGCCTTAACCTTGTTTGGTGATCCGAGTGGCTTTCTTAGCAACCTGTTCGAGTGCGCGCATTGAGAAAACGCCGCTCAGCGCTTGCATTACATTCTTTCTCGACTGCGACGCTCGTGATTTTTCGAAGTGAATGGTGGCAATTGAAACTCTCATCTGCGCAAACAATCTGGAAAACTTTTCTTCATCAGTCTCTCTCAGTGCGTCAAGAAATATGTAGCCATCATAATTTATAAAACGTTGAAATTCCGAAGTCAAATTATTCGGGAAACTTAGAATAGAGAGAAACTGAATACGCTACGGAGAGCCTACTTCTGACGTCAGGTTGAAAATTTATAAAAAGGATGTGTAATCACCATTCTATGAAAATATTTACGTCCTTTAGAAATGTGAGCCGAAAACTGTCGCCACGTGTCATGTAGCCTGATCGCAAGTGTACTCATAAGATCTATCACAGAATTCACGAAAATTGATCATTAACGAGAAGTTGGTTTTATATCTTTATATACTTCTTATATGCAGGTAATTTAATATGAGTTATACATGCATAAATTACAGTGGACGCCATCTTTCCGTGGAATTGAATATCTGAAAAAAATATTGAATAAATAACATAGTTCCACACTTTTATATTGCGGCCTCTAAAATATTAAGAATTCGATATTTGTATCATTTCGAATTATTCCTGTTTTTTCGTAATTGCATTTATATAAAATGATATAATTTATTAATTAAACCGATCAATTATTGCTCTATTCAATATTTTATGTAATATAGATAACACATTTGGCATTACTATAAAGTAGGCATACAAAAACGCCAAATATTCTCTTAATCTTCCATTTCAGAAAGAAACGTAATTCCTTCATCACTTCGGAAATCAAACTCCCAACTAATAATTATTTCCTAGTTAACCACAAAATTTCTGTATTATTTTCACTATACTCCATTTTCTATTTAAATATCGTTATGCCCATAGGGATGTTAGTATTTCTGTCGCATGCACTCCGTAGGAAATTGTTTTCTGTGAAATAGAAGAACGTTCAACTGATACAGACAACGCTGATCGACATTATGCTACATCTTCTTTGGTATTTGGATTCTTAAGTGCAGTTAAGATAAAAAATATCCTTCAGGGCATGTGGAAAAACTATACAAGTAGCAGGTGGGAAATCCCGAAAACCTTGAAAATTTAGAAATTTTCCGTGCATGTCTAAGAGAGGTGCAAATTCTTTTATTAGTTTTAATTTTATTACATGTGGAAGCTAATAGTTACACTGTGAAGCAGTTTCTTAGCATTGAAACTGTAAAACACTACTTCGTTTAAAATTATGGTATCAATGAAGGGTATCTTCAACAAAGGTATCAATGAAAGGTATTCCGTTAACAAATTATATTCATCTCTCATTCCCGCATCATATACTGCTGTAGACCGCATACCAGAAATATATTTGTCACAAAATCTGCCATCGTGTTCACCGATCATTCTGACTAAAAAGCCCTCGTTAGCATTGATATTTGGAATTTATCCTCTGCAGCCTTTGATGCAATAGTTAAGCGAGAGATTCCACGCTGATTTTACGGGACCTCATCGCGTTTTATGATGAGCAAACAATTACACATTTCCAAGCACCTATTAGGTATTCTGAAGGCATTTCATAATCATTGAAACATTTTGATGTTGCAACGTAAGCACTTCCTTCATACTCAGAATAGATGCAGCAATGTGGCCTCCGTTAGGATAACGTAATGCTCTCAATGTGACCCTCCGGTAAAAAGTTGTCTTTAATTAAAGATAACTACTGTTGCTAATGCTAATATTATCCCGCAAGATACGTCGCTATCTCATACGTACATTAAGGAAATAAAAACCTTTAATCAATGCATTCATGGGAACGCAATAATAAATCGATTGCTATGGTTACTTAATTATATAAATATAATGAATCATGAAGCGAATAATTAGTAGATTGCGCATAAAACAGAAAGGTGTAGAGATGAAACGCAAAACAAGGAGAGACAAGAGTTTCTGAGAAAAAGCGCAGCTTCGAGGCGTTTCTTCACGCTATAAAGATTCCCTTTTAGAATAATTCCTCAGTAATAAATCGCTCGAAGATTAAGAGGTAAGACAGTTCATTTCGAGGGTGGTTCAGAAGCATATAGCACCAGATTAAGTGTTAGTAGTTGGGTCAATGCCGTCTATATTGCTCGGTTATTTGCACAATTAAATGTTTAAATATTAAATAATTTACATGAAGAATAGTAAAAAATAGATTTATAGATTTAGACTTAAGGTATGAACCTAATATATGTTATGCTTCAGAATGGAAAACTACCGCGAAGTAGAACGTACGAAGACGCCGAAATATTAGATTCTAATAATTTACACGAGTCTTAGTCCAATATAAAAAATGAGCTGATTATAGGACATGATAACTCAACGATTACGATATTTCAATCCCACCTTCAGACGCGGTTATGGGTTCGACGCCAAGTAAAGTTAAATAAATTATTTCGTGAGATACTCACAGAAAGTTCTTTCGGGCTCAAACAGAATTTCTCTTTTCCAAAATCAAATAAAAATAAATGGTCGCATTTCCTTCATAGTTTCATCAAACAAACATATGTTAACAGATTTAGATCCCATGGAATCCATTTTCATATATTTTTTGCGTAAATTTCGATTATATGTACAGAGATATATCAAATTTTGTCACTTCAAACGTCGTTGTCCATCGACGAAGTCATCCAATTTATGCTTACTTTTTTGTGCTTGTCATTGGACAAGAGTATCATTATCATCGCTATGCGAATTAATTAACATTATATGATAAGTATATAATCTATTTTTCGCAACTAAATATGAAAGTATCTTTTAGAAATTGTATTGGAGCGTAAGTAATCTAGGATCAAGGGAATGGAGGTAAATAAGAAATACAGAACAAATATTGCAACAAATAATGTTGGAAAAGATTCACAGACTCTATTCAAGAGGGTGCTGTATGGAGAATTGATAGTAAACTCCTTTCCTGGATACGTAAACACATCTTTCTTGCTTGTTTACATTAGCTACTCATTAGCCAAAAAACCAAGGCTCCTTACTAGTCGTAAGTGGATTTTAATCGACGGAAAAAAGCAACAGACAACGCGAGAGCGCAACTTCCGTCAACAGGCCTTTTTGCAGCGAGTTTTGCAAGCTAATCACTAATATGTAAACAAAGCTGCTTCCCTCGTCATCATCGCCCACGCACTGTAACTGTAACTCAACTCCGATTTTCTCCTTCGCTATTCATCAGAATGAACTTTCAGTGCTTATGAACTGCGCTGCCTTGCCAATAATAATGGCAGCTCGCGTATTTCTCTTTAGGTAGATTTCAAAGGCTTGAATAAACAGCTCTCGGTAGAGAATTGGGTAATTGAGTAATGGGCTACTACATACGTATTTTCAGATCACCACAAAAGTTTCGAGAGCATACCCACGCTTTTATCGACATACTTTGTCATTTTAACAAATAAACACCGATAGCGCGAATGTTATTTTTCGTTGTAGCCTTGTCCCATTTATTACTTACGGGTGACTTTACCAATGGTAGTGGAGATGATGATTTGCGACATTGTTATTATTATTACAAAACTGCTGCTAGGCTCCGGGCTTGTTGGCAGAATATAACACATATAAGTAGATGTCAAGTCATCATTGTTAATTCAGCTGCTAGTTGTAGATTTTTCATGCCTTCACGGCAACTCGATCACTAGAAAATCCCCATCTTACCAATACCCTATTTAGCAATCTTTTACTTCCACCAGCACTGTTGTCACAGTGCTTCTAATTCCAAAATATTAACCCTGATTCTGCATAAAAATACAACTTATACCCTATAAAAAATTTAACATTTTAACACTCTAATAATCAAGTTATACGTATGAATTGTCACAGATACTTCAAATAATGAGGTGATGATGTAGAATAGCAATTCAAATTGTACAGTTCAGAATTGTACTTTTAGCCCTTCGACTGTTGCATTCTACCACAATTTACAGTGCTTCATATGAGTGATAACAAAAATTTACCCCATTTAGTAAATTATTTATGTTTCTGGCTATAAGTTGTTTCGAAATTTAATCGTAGAAAAATATTAATTTTCAAGATCTTGCTCCTTCATGTAGCAGTAGTATTGTTAAAAGTGCTTCGACACCTGAGGTTATTTCACGCATATTGGCTCCCAGAGGAATCGAACCCGGGACCTCTTCCACCATGGGCGAACGTGTAACCCACTAGCTATCTCGGAGCCACTCCACATGATCATAGACATGCATAGCATGAATGAAACCAATACATAATTACGTCAGAATACTTGCACACCTGTTTAAAAGTTTATGATGCGTCGATATAGTATGTAAGTATTGAAATTAATTCACAGTTAGGTGCCGAAATTGAAAATGTGAGAATTGAAAACAAGAATCGGTAGGTTCCACCTCGGAATTCGGGAATTTTTTTAACATTAAAGCTTTAGAGAATCTATAATAAGGCGAGTGGCGCGCGTTTGACAGTTTAATCGCCCATACTCGACCCTCTCATATCTCTTCGCGCAGCCGAAGAAAACTAGCCGAAAGTGCCCATTTGCTCCCTCCAACTGCTCCGTTGATTGGTATCCCACTCGAAAAACGAAAGTAACGAATTCATCGCCTCGTCGGCAGTAGGCCGTTAATTATTAAGTTGCAGACGCCCAAATTTTAAGACGGCTTAAAATTACAGCAGCCGTTATTAACAGTATTGATCGACTGACTCGAGTAAGATTTTGCAGGATTAATAATGAACGTAACATTCGCCAATGACGATTTATTAAGTTAAATTTCTTTTCATAGTTTGTCTAAAAGCTTACTTAAGGACTTTACTCTTAAATTTACCAACTATAAAAGCAACAAGGAGAGAAAGTTAAACGCAAAAGGAAAAGTGCTACAGAAGGATGATGAAAATGAACCGATATGAGAAATGAAGAACTACGAAGAGAGACCTAAGGACTTCGGTGGAGAGGAGAGAGGAGAAAAATTCAAAGTGATGTAAGTGAAGGCACGATAATCTTGTGAAGATAGAATTGGAAGGAATGGTGGATGGGGTAAATCATAGAGGGCGGCCTAGGTTTAATAACGGAGGGCAAATGATGATCAATCTAAAGTGGGAAAGACGCGGTTGATTGAAGTCATAATGGGCTGAAGAGCTCCAAAAATCAATCTTCCTATAGTTAGCCCTTTACGATGGTGATTAGCCATTAAAAGTTGATTTTCCTGATTTTAAACCCTAATAGAAGGCTGTAACCAGATAAGTTATTACGTGTCACAGGCATTTTTGGGAAGGCTTTCGATAATATAAAACTAATTTATGAGCATCGGTCCGAATTCTCTGACAGTGGAATTCCCGAAACCCATACTTTTTATTTCAGCCGTTTCCAAATTGAAAACTTTTTGGGATTCCAAACAATTTTTCTTTCGGTAAAACTGCTTTGCATGCCTACTAAAACCATCACAAACTTGCATATGTGGTTACAATAATGTTGAATTGTGTAAATGAATAAAGTAATGTATTCAGATATCGACATTATAATTCATTTCCTGTCACCCTTTAAGGATGGAATATTTCATTTGTCTTTTGGTACAGGATACAGAAAGCATCTTTTATTCGTCTTTACCTTGTCCATGACTATAATAACATCAAAACTACTTGAGCGTCACGTATTGGCATCCATTTTGTATTTTTTCACTGAATGCTTCTTTAAGAATTATATATAGGATTATTAAACTACCTCACTCTTCATATAGGCCAATATAATTCTCTCTCCAGGGCTTTTATTTATTTACTTCACAATGTTTCCACAAACATCCATTTATTGGACAATTACAGTAGTAGGCTTCAAAAAATAACTATGGACACACAACCAATTCCTAACCAGAGAAATCTGGCTAGCCGGGATTAGAACCCGGAACCTTGTGGTTGGGTTAGCATACTAACGTGCTAACATGCTAACCACTCCGCCACCGTGGCCGGATATTTAAAGAATTATTCAAATTTACAATATTTCCTGTTCTTATAGCCTTAACAGGGAATCGAGACTATCAACGTATATAATATAGGTGGAAATGCCACCAGGTAATTTTGCATTTAAGTTACAGATTTCAAAATTTTCCACGCTCTATGGAAAACCCCGCTAGAAAAGGAGTTAACATCACAACCGCGTTAAAGATCAAGGTTATTCATAGTTGATAGAAATAGCTTTGTGAAGAAACATTCACATCCGTCTCTGAATGTTCCCTAACCACCTCTACTACATTCGCCGTATTGGACTCAGTCACCGAATGCGGCTTTCGGAAATCATCAATCAATTCAACAACCTTCAGTCGTAACACACGCATTCAGTACGCCTTACTTTCACCTCCACATGTGTACGCATTTTTTTCTGAATTAGGACTTCTTTCTTTTATTATTTCTTGTTCTCTGCCAATTGAAACTGCGTTTGGTTACCTTTTACATCCCAATTTGATCTCCTATTACTTCTGATTGATTATTTTTTCGCTTTCAGCAATTAATTTTATCATATCTTACAACCAATCCATTTCGTGTAACACAGATTAAAGGATAGGTTTTGAACCTATCTACTGCAAAATACGAATGAAAATTAGGAAGAGAATGAGGAAAAAAGCACATATGTTATCTGTTTGTGTTATTTCGTTCCTTCTTTGCACTGTGCTTATTGCGCTCCCTCTGCGAATCCTGTGAATTGGTTACAATCGATTTAACTTGTGTGCCTCAGGAACTAAAGTTCCGGATTCTTAAAAACTAAATTGTCATAGAATATCATAATTTGACTCAAACATTTATTGAAGCATATCATTAAAAATTTCCTGCTACCATATCTTAATGGATGCAATATTTTTCATCTGTCTTCCGGTACAGGATAGAAATAACTGTATCTTTTTTCCTCAGACTTATTCATGGCAGTAAAAATATGCTGCGGTGTCATTAAAGCTAACAAATTTCATTGATTTACGTCACATTTAAATGAATTCCATGAAAAAATTATTCCTTGATCTAACGACTTCTCCTCTCGTCTTTCCCTCGTCGTAATGTTGATTCCCTTCTGAAGTTACTACCGGCTATATAAAAAGACGTAGTAATTTTCCAGAGAAACTTTACTGCTTTACTGCACTCTTCAAGCACCAGAAGATGCATCTTAGCTCGCGAAACTGGTCGTACAGTAAAGTTTCTGAGGAGAAGCACTAAGTCGTTCTATTTATTCATGTTTTTCCATGAAGTCACACCTTCCAGTATCAATTTCTTTTGGATGACAACGGAGAGGTTAATGTATGAATTGGCCTTTGGGATAAATGCTTTCGAGACATCGTCAATATATTACGAATGGAAAACAAAATCATTATATATGCATAAAATTTATTTCTTTATGTATTAAAATCCACTGTTTCGGCCTCGAATTTGTGATAGCTCTTCATGATGAAAGAAGAAATAAAAACAGACTTGAACACGTTACCACAAGATTTAATACCTATCGGTGTTTTACACCCCCTGCCATGCGCTCTAGCGGTTTGCAGGGTTCAAATGTAAATGTAAATACTTGACGACCTAGGTTTCAGCGCATCGCGCCATCAAACACAAAAACACAAGAAAC
Organism: Ladona fulva; assembly: GCA_000376725.2. Taxonomy (NCBI): domain Eukaryota; kingdom Metazoa; phylum Arthropoda; class Insecta; order Odonata; family Libellulidae; genus Ladona; species Ladona fulva. Next base: position 61,950 of record KZ309166.1, on the reverse strand, counting down.
ATTTGTATATATAGCAGAATGAAGGGGAGAGGGAGTGAAGGGGAAGTTGGGGAGGGGGAGGTTAAGGATGGTCAACAAATTGAAGTCGCTTTTGTCGCAGCCAAGACGATAGATGCCGCTTCTATCTTCGGGATTCACAGGGTCCTTCTCATTCCTCAGGAGGTCTTCTAGTTTCCGGAAAGGCCTAAACGCTGTCCTCAGGCGGTCTTTGGGGAAGCGCCGCGCCACTGCAGTACTTACCCTTTCCAGGTATCTGAGAGGGCACCATCTCGGGGTCAAATCCTTTTCTTTTGTCAGGTAAATTCTGCTGCAGCCCATTCTTCGTTTCTTCTTCTTTATCATTCGGTCGATGATCTTGGGGGAAAACCCATTAGCGGTGGCGATTTGTTTGATGGTGGAAACTTCTCTCTGATAACTGTCCAAGGAAAGGGGTATTTGGAGAAGTCTATGGATAGAAGAATGAAAAGTGGCCAACTTGTGGGAAGGATGGTGGCGAGAATCCGCGGGAATTGCGTGGTCCGTATATGTAGGTTTCTGAAAAATTTTGAAAACATGTTTATGGTCTTTGATACTTAGACTGAGATCTAAAAAATTGAGTTTCCCCTCGTGTGATTTTTCACAAGAAAAGGATATTTTAGGATGTAAGCTATTGAGCGATGTCAGCAAATGATTAATTTGGCGGTCCGAACCCTTCCAACAACAGATGATATCGTCCACATAGCGGTACCAGTAAACAATTGATTTAAGTAAGGGATTATTGGAGGAGAATAATCTATTTTCTAAATTATCAAGAAAAATTTCGGCGAGAAGAGGTGAAAGGGGAGATCCCACCGCAAGTCCTTGGTTTTGTTTGTAAAACACTCCGTTGAATTGAAAATAATTTTGAGTTAAGCACAAGTTCAGAAGTTTGGCAAATTCTTTTACAAAATCGGTGTCACCTTTGGCCTTTTTAAGGAGATCATTAGTCAACAAGAGGGCTTCGTAAGAGGGTACACTAGTGAAAAGGATTCTCTATGTCAAACTATATTAGTTTGCAATTAGAGGGTAAATTGAAATCACGGATTTTATTAACAAGTTCAATCGAATTTACTATTCTGAATTTGGGTGAAAAACCTGAAATCTCATTAATTAAGCGATTTAACGGGAAGCTAGCTTATGACACGGGGCCCCAATCCCGAAGACAACAGGCCTTATAGGAATGTTTACTTTATGAATTTTAGTTATGAATTTACATTATGAAATTTTTTCCCGCGGATTCTCGCCACCATCCTTCCCATAAGTTGGCCACTTTTCATTCTTCTATCCATAGACTTCTCCAAATACCCCTTTCCTTGGACAGTTATCAGAGAGAAGTTTCCACCATCAAACAAATCGCCACCGCTAATGGGTTTTCCCCCAAGATCATCGACCGAATGATAAAGAAGAAGAAACGAAGAATGGGCTGCAGCAGAATTTACCTGACAAAAGAAAAGGATTTGACCCCGAGATGGTGCCCTCTCAGATACCTGGAAAGAGTAAGTACTTCAGTGGTGCGGCGCTTCCGCTTCACTCCCTCTCCCCTTCCTTCTGCTATATATACAAATGTTTCTTGTTCTTGTGATGCGCTGAAACCTAGGTCGTCAAGTATTAAATCTTGTGGTAACGTGTACAAGTCTGTTTTTATTTTTTCTTTCTTCTTTATATATATTTTTTATGCGTGATGTTAGGCTTCAAATAATACAATATTGACACCTAATCGAGATATAAACATTATGAATAACGAATATATTTCGAGGCCAAAATTCCAGGGGACCCGTAAAACTAAGTTCCATGTTTTTCGTAAAAACTTTGTATAACTTCTCCACCATCATTACCTTCTCCAAATAATTTCATCGTCTCCCGTTTACAGCTTTCCAGTTTAAGTTAAAGTCTAACGAACCCGACTACGGCTAACTTCAAACATACGGTCTCTCTAACGTTTTCCCAGTTTCCCAAATTCGTCCATATCTTTACCCTTGCATAACACTTCAGACTGAAAGCTTTCTATCGATATCCGGAACACGTCGATCGAATTCTGATACGATTCATCACGGTAATTAAATTGTTATTCGCCAATTAAATCGGCGTCCTAGAGTGGTATTTGGAAACTTAATTTTCAAGGATTTTATACCGTTAGCTATGAACTACATATCGCCGTTTTTACACCTTCTAAATTAATCTCAAGCTAAGCTCATATCAGAAAAGGAAAAAACGTAATAGATTTTAACGCTTATAATAATGCTACCGATTCAACTAGTTGACCATTTATGCCTATACCTTTGGTATCAAATCTACGACAAGCTAGCTTCATTCAGCCTCTCCAACATTTAAATGCAGCCCACGTCTCCAAGAAATCAAAAGAAATCAAAATCAAAACTGTATAAAAGGCTCTATTAACTTTTCTTCTGCGCCTTTCAAAGACCTCAGTTTTTAATTCACATTCTTCCATTTCCTACCGATTTTTTTGGTGCAGGAAAAAGAGTATTTCGATTGAATTAAACACAAACAGTAATTGGTGATGAGCATTAAATGGATACATTAATCTTAAAAAATTCAAGGTAAAATTTTACCGAAACTTAAATAGATTTCTTGCGGATACTGGAATCTCTCCGAGTGCTAGGGAAGTCCACTGAAATTATGAGCTTGGGAGCTCCTGCTTTTTATTGGTGACGGGGAACCTCTGGCCTTCACGCCACATGTTGTATTTTCTTTACATCTGGTCCATACAAATATAAGTACGATACTATTTTCTTTCTCGTTCGGTCTTCTTTCGGCCTACCACACCGATTACCACTGGAGCTTATTATTCACCGCGTCAAATTCCCTTTCTAACTGTCCTTTCTTAATTTATCTTTTTAACTTTCGTGTTTCTATTAGATCTGCCCGTTTGACACATCTGCTTGTCTATTCTACACCCAAACTTTCACTTCTTAAACTTTCTCACCTCTTTCCTCTCTGTTGACTCCCATTCCACATTCAGCTATTTATCCTTGTTCCTTCACACGGACGTTTATTCAATGAGAAAATCTCAAGCATTCTGCGCCGTGTTTCCTCCCTCAATTCATCGTTACTTTATAAAAGTAAATACTTTGTGGTATTTATTTTCTCATACTTTAACCGATTACAGGTGATTCCGCTTCACGTGAAACTTAAATGTAGATTCGGGCTTCAGACTTAATTCAATTCAGGAGGCTGTCTGAATCCGAAATCGTACCAAGTTAAATCTGTATCATTCGAAATCATGGAAAGGGAGCTAACGTTACTCTAGCGCTAAACAATGTAGATATCTGTAACTTAAACAAAGTTAGAGAGAGTGAGAGCACAATTAGAGTTGTGTTACAAGAGCATCATTGACTTACTTAGTCTTATGAGTGAAAATTATTAATTAAACATGAAAACGATCGATAATTTCTAGGTTTTGTTCAAAATGTTTGAAGCCGAAAACTAATACTTTTGGACATTACGCAAGTTGAGTCCAAAAGTATCTGTTTTCGGCTTCTGCCTTCTTAGATGAATTATTTACTTTTTCCGTTACAGCCGTGGAGTGATTAGCACCAGCTCTCCGACCCCAAAGTCCCGGGTTTGAGTCCCTGTTAGTCACATTTTTCTAGTTAGTGAAAGGTTGTTCTTATTTGTTAGTAGTAATTATTATTGATATGGATGTCATTGGGATCCCAAAAAAAAGTTGTTACGGTTTTTAATATTATTTTATGTTTTTTCGTTCTCGCCACAAAGTGATGGGATGAGCTTATGAGATGGGAAAGTTCCATATAATTCAAATGGTCACTTATCTTCATGTAAAAACAGTCTGGAAAAATGGCAAGCATCCAGAATTACAGACTTTTCAATTACATATATGTTAACTTCAAGGTTTGATTTTTTCAAGTTGGTTGTTTATTTTTTTGGTGCTACTTCTCATGTGGGTATTACCGTGCTTACATTCTTTAACTTCCATTGTTTTTTATTTCTATTGCTAACTCTGTGTGCTTGGCTATTTTTCTAGAATAAGTGCTTTGAAGAGTGCAGTTGAAAGCTACTGCTTTGTCTACTATTAATCCTTCCTGATTGATTTTATCAAAGAATATTATATCCGGTCTATTGGCTTCAATGGTGTTGTCTGTCATGAGTTATCCATTCCATTATAATTTTGTTTTTTATTTTATAGTATGCTACTTGATTTGTGTATGTAGAATTGAATATTTTCAACAATCAGCTCTTTAGTGATTGCTAGCCTTTTATGGATTATTTCTACCATATTATTACTATTTTCATTCGTAATCATTAGTTAGTAGATCTTTAATTAAGTTCACGATGTTTGCTCCCGACAGTTGTCAGAACTGGAAATTTTCGGTGCTTTGGAACGAAATAGTTTGATTAGTTCAGGTATCATTCCCGAGGAACAGCAACACTTAATTCCAGTCCTGAGGAAGAAGTGGTCCCTCTTAGAGTAAGAGTTCTCCCCTACTAACTTAAATAAGACAGGCTGGCCCGCACGGTGGGCTAATGAATGCATGCCAAGTTATTGCAAATGAAGCATACACGAGAGATGCTTTTATAGGGGAGGGGAGCAATACATTGGGAGTTTCTGTAGCAAGCGCATTTTTCAGTTTGCACACCGTTCGTGCATGGTTCAGCTACGAATCGAATTCCTCTCCAATATAACGTTCGAACTCAGGCAAGTTCGAAGTTGCAATCGTTACCAGTCGTAAATGTACCACTTTAAATGCATTTTAACAAAACGTTCTCGCAGATGTAACAAAATTTGACATTCGAGATTATGCTGGGATGCAGGATGTATATCAAGGCATGTATATCCTTAATAATGTAGATGTAAAATTGAGAATTAATGATAACCACGGTTAGGCAATATTTCAGTAAGAATGCTCATTAGCTTTAAAAACCGACAATGTCGATTCAATGGAAAATTTTATATCCATCTCATTGAATGACATATCCCAGTTATCGATAGTTGAGGAAATCGCTGTGTCTTGCGTGTATGCATTTCTGTAGTAAATTTTGTTCTTGAGGCTCCGGTGTATATAGTTCGCAAGCTCGGCGCGATAAAATTTTGTACGCACTAATGTTAAAGAAAGATGTGGTTAATGCAAATTACGCGCCACAGTTAATGTATTACACGCAACTATTACGTTAAACGACTAAGAGAGTCCTACAAAATTACCACTTCAGTATTATTAATGTCTCAGCGATATATTTCTCGAAAGTACTACTTGAACTCATGAACTTGATAAACTTTAGCTTTCCATAGAAATCTGAAAGTTTTTAAGCAATTAAGTTATACATTTAAAATTTACATTTATTTTGTATCACTCACATTATTCCCTCTCGGGATAATCACGTTTTTTGGCTCGTAAAACTTGAGATTCCGCCAAACTTTCTTATCCTAGCATTCATTTTTCTCTTCAGACGCTTCGAAACATCATTCAATACATTCCTTTTCATTCTTGATGGAGTAAGAGAAAAACAAATAAGCATTACCCATATTCCGAAATGTAGAAGTATTTAATGAAATATCAAAGAATTTGCTGAACGGTAAATCGTCAACAGTTTCAATCTCGACATTATGTGTCACCATTTTTTAAGCGGAAAAGTTTACCATTTTTCTCATGAAAATTCTAAGCGTTTTTTCCTATAGTACAAAATTCAAAGCCTTTTGACGCAGTTGACATTTACTATTTTGATTGTGCAAAGTTCATGCAGGAAGTTTATAGAATGATAATTATATTTCTCTGCTCTTGACTTTATGATTATTCTTAACTATCGCTTATCAATATTCATATCATCTACAGATGAGTAGCAATGAATGTTGATTCCGCGACTCGTTGCAATTTAACCTTGCATAGATGAAACGATGAAGATATGCGTCGCAATAGACTTAAATCAAGGATGAGCTCAATTAAAACTCCACGCCCAGGTATCAATATAGAGAATTTACTTCAGCACCAACCCAACAAAATGCGCTCTTCACATAGACGGTTACTCGCAGTAGATATCGTAATTTTTTTCTCCGGTTCATCAGTTATTGTTAATCTATTATTTTCTGAGAGTCCAGTATGTTGCATTAGTATGGTATTCATCAATTTTTATTTCCCTATTGAGAATCAACGAGTACTTCAGCAATATAATTATTGTATCTTTTTGGTTGTTTTCGCTTTCTTTACCGAGCCCAACGTACATCACATTTCACTGGATGGTACCGTACGTATGTCACACAATAGTAATGACAGAGGTCAGATATAATAAACACTAATGCTATTTTGAGTCTGAATATAAAACAATCGAAAGCATTTCCTGCGCAAAGTTCTCCCCAAAAATTGCTCTGAACTGCATTCGGTAATCCTTTACGCATTTCCGAGAAATTTCTTCGGAATGTAGCGGATTCGGAACATAGGGAAATTCTCCTTAGAAAAGTAAACATTTCGAAAATATGGATGGAAAAAATGGACCGAAAAGTTACAATCGTCAGATTTGTCTAGCGCCCGTATCCTCTGAGGTGACATAATTTTAGAGAGGGAAATTTTCATTCCATTCCCGTTTTCACTCCATTGGGCCGTCCTCGTGCGTGAAATTCCAGCGTATCATATCTTCCGTACAGTTTCAAAACAAACATTTCTCTATATTTTACGGTGACGATGATCGGAAAACAAAAAGCGCGGGAAACAAACCGAACTACTTTCCTCCTTACTTCCGAGGTGCGGAAACGGAAGAGCCAGCAAACTAGTTTCTAATTTCGAGCGTAATTTCGATACATGGAGGATTTCTCGCCGTAACTGCTTTCTCTCGATCGACTCTCGTTTTCCTCTGCAAATGCGTTTTCGTTCGGCGCGGTATCAAGCGGACTGCAACAATCGCGCGGCGGGCAAAAGAGAATCGCCCGGATGACACAACAATGGACACTTCCGGAATGGGCGAAATTCGATTATACGCGGCGATTAGTGATCCGATTCGGGAGGGCAGAACAGATCTGGTAGATTCTGAGCGAATGGAGGATTGCACAACATGTGCCGGTATAATTAGTCTCCTAGAGCCGAAATTGCTATCCCGCGACATCGCCGTGCCAAGAAGGCATCTCTAAGGAAAGAACCCGGCATACGGACGCACGTTTTATTAAGACCCGCTATGATAAATCGGAAAGCGTTACAAAGATTTCTCGTGATGTAGGGCGGGAATTGTTAGAAAAGAGAGAATTTTAACTATAGTTGACAAGTTCTCAGAAGTAGTAGCTTAGTGTCACCACTGCTTTATCGGAAGGTTCTAAGTCGAGAGAAAAATCAAGGAAATGTTATTTATGATCCAAAATATCATAATTTACGCTAAAATAACAGAATTCGCTCAAATAAGATAATAGAACATAAGCTTGAACAACGAATGCATGCCCCAATACAGGGTTATATTTGTAGATGTGGTTGATGAACGATACACAATATACTCGAAGTAAAAAAAAAATATCACAACGATTTCAGCTATAACCTTGTTCTTGATATATTTTGTAGAAATGCTTGGGGATTCACGACATATAAGTGATCTATTTCATATTCAAAATTCATTCCAGTGATTCCACGCAGTGTACCCAAGCCATTAAAATGTGTTCATTTTACAAATCAACACATGGAGGTTGCGACCATTCCAGCACATCTCCTCCTCTTCAGTTCTGTGCTAATAATGAAGCCACACAATACCACAGCGCTGCCAAACAACTCGAAGGGCTCAACAGCTCAGTTTAGAACAAAAGATAATTTTTCCCTCTCGCTACTTTTGACAGTGGCGAATAAGCAGTATTGACAGCGTTGCTTTCTCGTAGGGTGATTCAGCACTGCCTCTACAGAACACCCGCGGAGAAACGCTCCGTATCCTAATCCGAGTCATACTCGAATGTATCCGACAGTCAAATCGCGTGTTTCTGACAGTACTTCACGAATCGGATTATTTAATAGGTAACTTAATTAAAATGATTTTCGTTTCTGAATTTTCATTGGTGAGCGACACAGATTGTTTGGTAAATTATTTATCAGGTGATTTCGTTCATTTGCTTTTCAATAATAAATAAATTCGCAAACTGGGCCGCAATTTCCTCCCGCGAAGCCATAAGTCGAATGGTGCTTCGCCAAAGGATTTAAAAAAATAGTTCCACCTACCTTGGCCGCAGATGAGGGATGCGGAGGAGAGAAGCAGAAGAAGCCTCATCAGTGGCACCGTCGGGAGCTTCATGCCGTGCACTGACGTTGTACTGCGGAAGGCCTCCTGTAAGCCTTCCTTTTAGAGGCGCCCGATAGCCTTAATGGGGTGGGGAAAAACCCTTATCTCTCTTTGTCCTTGCCGCCTCCCCCTTATTCCCCAAGATCACCATTCCCGCGGGACTATCCTTTCCCGCGGGAGCACTGTCCCGCACACGATCGCGTTGCTTCGTTCCGTTCCTGCTCGCGGTCCGATCGAGTCTGCAGGCGAAGACCACTTTCACTGGATGAGTTGGCTCCCTCCCCGCCCCCCCACCGCCGCTCGCCCTTGCCACAGAGAGACTGACCTAGAACTAGCGCGGCTGCCCTGTGCAGAGGAGGCGCGCCGGGCTTCCAGGTAGCATCCGACCGCTCTGCTATCGCGCATTTCTCTATTCTGCCTTCGCTACTCGCTCCGGAGGTAATCGCAAAAGTGGATAAACAATGGGAAAATGGTATTTGCTTCCAGCTGATAGCACAGCGTGCGCTAATTTCACGCAGTTCGAGCAGGTCGATAGTTCTGAACTAAATAGCACCAGTGCGCTAAGGCTTATAATTATTATCACTGCGTGAACTAGCAGAAATCACCCGACGTTTACAGGTTTATATTCTTTTTATATAATTTGCGTTAGTGCCCGCCTATACCTCAATCTTACGGTCCGCCACGTTATTTGGAAACGTTTTTTTATGCTGTAAACTTCTTTGGGTTTCAATATAGTTGAATTCCCCGCGGAAATTATTACCACCTTCTGCACGACCGTGATGCCAATACTTTTTCCATACGTTTACACGCGATTTTCATTGTGAGTGGATTTCCATTAATATTGCTTTAATCGATAGCTAAGACTGTAATTTACCTTATTCTTGCCATTTTTTATGTTTTTCCGTCGATTATGTTGTAAATATTTCATTTATTTCGAAACTTTTCGATAATTTCGTTTTCTTTTCCATTGTTATCAAGTTGACTGTAATTTTTGCCTTCGAAATACTTACTGTAGANTAGAAATAAGCCACTGACACGCGGCAACGTTGCTTACTCCCGTTGGCGGGAATTTGAAATAGTAGAGGGCCAAGTTTCGGCTTGCTGTCTGATTTTCTGCATCTCTTGTTTTATCCATCATAAAAAATTGTTGGCAGTTCAGTTTTTCTGTCGGAATAGCTCTGAGAATGCTCTTATTGAGGTTGTAATGTACATTTAGAACCCGTAGCGAACTTTATTTGATGGTTTTGCATGTTTTACTGAGCGTAATATGTAATTATTACATTTCAACTCTATCAAAAAGGGAATTTATATAGACGTTTCTATTGTGCTTTACGATGAGATAAATTCGGTGTATTGTTCTTGAATAAAGTACAGAAAGTGAACACCTGCTATTTTCCCAAGGAAGAAATAAAACTTAAAAGTAGTATTTTGTGTATTTCTAACGTAAATATCTATGTTCATAATTTTCGCTGAAGATTCAAGGCGAAAGGTTTATCTTGAAGTTAATTTTCAAGTACGGAGTATTCCCGAAAAGCAAATTTTATTTCCGGCAAAATCAATCAACACTCATGATGAGAGAGGCCGTCAAAGAGAAAACCTTCTAAATGGTACTGATGGATAAGCTCTTCCTGTTGAGAGGGTATAGTCACTAATGAGCTCCGAGGTCGAGCGAAGGGTCCGAATTTCGAGACGAACCCTTCCAAAATCTACCTCGAGGGAAGGGTCCGAATTTCGAGACGAACCCTTCCAAAATCTACCTGATACTTCATAACGGTAAAAACCCCGCCTGACTACCATGAACCGTGATTTTTATTTGAAAGCATCACATTTACTTACGCTTTTTTGATTCAGCTAATAATTCTTCGATGTTGAAATATTGATATGAGGAATTTCGTATTATTTCGCATATTCTTCAAAAGTTTCTTCAAACTTAATTCGCAAGAATGTTTCAATTCAAAAGGAATAACAGAACCTCATTTTTATCGCATAAAGGTTTTAATTTTATATTCTCAATGCATTAAGTAACAGGAAATTTATTTGTAAATATTTATGTTGCTATAAATAACGTTTGGGTGCTACAGACGCTTAAAGAAAAGAAATAGAAAAGAACGTTATTCCCTCACCCCCCTCTTTGTAATGCTTGTTTATTCACCAGAGGCAACAATGACGGTTGAGAAGTGCAGAATAAAGCAGAACATTTCCGTTAAATTTCGAAATAAAAGTAAAATTATTAAAAAATGGACAATAAAACGTGTAAACACGGCAAGAATAAGATTAGTTGCATATGTAACCTTCGATTGAACAAAGTTTGATGGAAATCCGTTAAAAGTTGGGTATTTTATTTAATTAAGAAAGAAAGCCTTGCACCATCGAAAATAAAAAATCACATGCAATCTTACGGAAACAGATTTTTAGCTCCGGGGTTCAAATCCGCGTCTTTCCGGGGATGAAATCAAGTTTGCCCAGAGTTTGTAGTAATTAGAAGTCCAACGCAGTTTACCGCGTGTCTCTAAATCTAACCGTCTCTGAGGTAGGGTGGAGGACAGAAAGACAGACGGACACTTCGGAAACTATATATAATATGATTATACTAATAAACGTCAAACATGACGGAACTTAATCTAATTTAAAAATATATCATTTGTCGTATATATCTGGTCCTCCTAAGCACAAACAAATTCCGTCGTAAAATCATTATAATTGATTATATTTCTTACCATTATTTATAAAATTTATTCTACTGTTTTCAAGCCATGAAAGCCAACTTGACGTACGTTTCCCGTAAAATAATTTCTCATAAAAATCTCACATTTCTCATAAAACTTTCTCATAATATCATTACGATGGTAAATTGTAGAAGCGTAAAAAATAAAGTACCCGACTTGGAACATCTCATTCGTTGCCACAACACCGATATTATCATAGGTACCAGAAAGAAACCTTGTTTAACCAGAGAGCTGGCTAAACAAGGATATAAGCGACAAAAAATATTTCCAAAAGATTTCACGATCTACCGTCGAGATCGTATAGAAGGAACAGGACGTGGAGTCTTTATTGCGGTTAAATCTTCTCTCCAGAGTAAAGCGCAGGCCTCGAAGGACAGCGATATAGAAAGCGTCTGGTGCACCATAAGTCAAAAAATAAGCCTAACATCAATGTATGCGCATTTTACCGTCCACTAAGCTTCCCACGACTGGTTTTGCGAGATCTTAGCGATGAAGTAAATTTCTATACTAATAAGAATAATCAAAGTATAACGATCATAGGGGGTGATTTTAATCCTCTGGATATAGACTGGGAACATAATTGCATAAAGAAAAGGGCCATGGGCTCCGATTCGTGTAGAACGTTACTAAATGTGCTTCAAAAAAACGCATTAAGCCAAACAGTAAAATCTCCAACTAGGGGAGAGAACATACTCGATCTATTACTAATTAACTTCCCTGAGCGTATTAAGAATATTTCGGATGACGAGGGTCATGGCGACCATAAAGGCGTATTCGTTGATATCGACATCAAATTAAGCAAGCATAAAAAACAGAAACGTAAAATCCATCTCTATTCCAAAGCTTACTTCGAGGAATTTAACGCAAAATTGATTACTGATTTTTACTCATTTAAGTCGCGCGTATCCCGAATGCCCACCGAAGAAACTTGGAAGATCTTCGAGATTATGCACGATTACTTAGACATTTATATACCATCAAAATATTCTAATCACGATTGCGAACCTAGATGGTATATTCCATGATATATATGATGATATTCCGTTCGAGCATTTACGAGAAGAAATATAGTTATAATATATAAAAACAACATGATATCTTTATCTAAAAAGTTACATGGAATTAAGAGACAGTCATAAGCCATTTTCGCAGAAATAATTTAGCATGACTTTACACCGTGAGTGACGAGAGGTTGAAGAATGGAATGCCTTAAACGAACCCAACTGAACTGAATTTCGTCGAAACTCGACAGTAATGGTGTAGAATAGTATTCTGAGTGAAAACCATAGCTATGACCAAATATGGCAGATTTTAAAGTATGAAGATCTAAAAATGTAAGATGAAAACTTCTTAAAATTGTAGTCGCAAAATATAACGTCAATATTATGTATAATAGTTAATTGCAAATATGAGACCCTTGCGGAGAGGTAAAGTAAATTTATCTCATATTTCAATTCTTTAAATGTCCTTTGAAAACTGAGAATGAGAGTTCTACAAATAAGGATTCGTAGTTTTAAGAAAAAGACATGAAAACTTCTATGGCTACTTTATGTATCTATAAAAATCGAATGCCTTGGAATTGTCCCGTGATTAATAAAAAGTATAATAAAAAAATGCAAAAATACAATGCAATATCGTTCGATCTCGGCTTATGATAATATACAAAGCTATATCCAATCATAAATGCTTGTGGGGTGTTGTCCATAAATGAAGTATGAATGAATAAATATGTATAAAGTATAATAAATTCCAACTTGATCACTAAAGGAAATATAAGCTATGGTTTTGGGTAAATATCTCGGCATTCAGTTGTAAGTACCACCGAAGAAACTTGGAAAATGTTCGTCGAGATTATGCACAATTACATAGACATTTATATACCATCAAAATATTCTAATCACGATTGCGAACCTAGATGGTATGATGGCGAAGTTAGAAAGACTCTTCGCAAACAAAAAGTACCGCATGGGAAATTAAAGGCCATAGAGGGAAAAATCAGTCTGATTCGAGTTCAAGAAAAGTATTACTGCAACAGAAACATAATAAAGCGAAATCCGACACCAAGCATGCTATGCGTAACGCCCTCAGCAATTTTAAGGAAAAGTTTCTTGGAAAATGCTTAGAAGAGGACCCTATATGTTTTTGGTCCTACGTTAGTGATGTACAGGGAAAGATACAAACGGTAAGCTCGTTAAGAGATAGCGACGGAAATGTAACTTGCGATGCGAAGAGGAAAGCGAACATATTAAATATCCTTTATCAAAGCGTATTCACGAGCGATAGTTGCATATAAATACATCCGGAGATTAATACGCTCTCTTATATGGAAATAATATGCTTTACCGAAGATGGAATTGCAAAACTCTTACGTAATATTAAGCCAAATAAATCGCCAGATCCAGAGGGTATTCCGGCTAGATCATTGAAATGAATGGCAGAAAGCGTCGCTATATGGAAATAATATGCTTTACCGAGGATGGAATTGCAAAACTCTTACGTAATATTAAGCCAAATAAATCGCCAGATCCAGAGGATATTCCGGCTAGATCATTGAAATGAATGGCAGAAAGTGTCGCTCCATATCTCAAAATTATATTTACCAAATCCATGTAGTTATGTAGTCCAAGTCCCAATAGATTGGAAGTCAGCGAATGTTACGCCTGTTTATAAAAGTGGATTAAGGGAGAACCCAGGAAATTATAGGCCTATCTCATTAACCTAACTCTTCGGAAAAGTAATAGAGCACGTCGTTGTTAGCTCACTTATGAAGTTCTTAGATAGCAATCGTTTCCTCAGTAAGAACCAACACGGATTTAGAAAGAACCGATCATGCGAAACTCAACTAGCTCCATTCGTCCATGATATCTTAAAGTCTGCCGAAAGTAAAAAGCAAGTGGACGCTATTTTCCTTGACTTGAAGAAAGCTTTCGACAAGGTCCCCCACTACAAATTAATTTACAAAGTAAAATTAGCAGGTATAAACAAGGAAATAATTGAATGGATCAAGGATTTTCTACACGAGAGAGAAGAGCAAGTGGTACATACTTGATGGCGTTAGTTCGGATGAAGTCAGAGTCACTTCAGGCGTACTTCAAGGCAGCGTAATCGGACCTTTACTCTTCCTCATTTATATCAATGACCTAAGGGACAAGATCGATAGCAATGTGAGGATATTTGCGGATGATTCGGTAATATATAGAGAAATATGAAGTAACGAAGATAGTGCTTTACTCTCAAACGACTTAGCTCATATACAAATGTGGTGCGATGAATGGCGACTAGATTTTAATGTAGATAAATGCTCTGTATAGTAAATTTCTTCGAAAGGGAACAATTGCGTCAGAATCACCCGTACAAAATTAGTGGAACGAATTTAACTGTAGTCGACTCAGTAGAATATCCTGGGATCACCCTTGCCAATAATTTAAACTGGAGCACACATATCCGAAAAATATTCGGTAAAGCAACTAAAAAGCTCGGTTTTATAAAGCGTATCGTAGGTAAACTTGATGAAAATTTTAGAGAGCGATGCTATTTCACGTTAGTTAGGCCCCATCTAGAATATGCGGCGAGTATATGGAACCCAACGGATGAAACGAACGCACGCGAACTCGAGAAAGTGCAGCGTAAGGCGATGCGTTTTGTTAAAAAGTAGATAGAAAAGCAAGAATAACGCAAATTCTCTCAGACGCAGATTGGGAATCCTTGAAAGAAAGAAGATTAGAAGCTAGGCTGCGATTGTTAGATAAATTCAGAGAAAATACAATTTAGAGAAATTCAGAAAAAATACAATTTAATACGTAATTGGTATTATGCGACCCCTTTCTACTTCTGCCGATCCGACAGTGAGCGGAAAGTAAGAGAAATAGATGCGAGGACAAGTCGTTTTAGGGACTCATTTTTTACGCGAACGATACGCGATCACAATAGATTAAGAAGGTAATTCTATTCTTGGTGTTTACATCCCCTGCCACACGCCGGAAGTCGGCTTGCAGGGTATTTATGAAGATGTAGATGTAAGAAAGAACTGATTATCTCCGTGCACTTATATGGGATAATTCGTAACAACAACATTCAACTTAGTCTTAGTCCTCAAAGGAATGGGTTATTTCCGAAAAATTTTCCGAATTTCCGTGAATTTTGTCAAAGTTCTCACAATTTTGGATTTATATGAATGAATTACGAGTAAGATAAGAATCTATGATATTTTTCCTTTATTGTGACACTTGTCTCAATTTCGAAGGAGCATTGTTCGTCTATTTAATTTTGTAAAATAAACCTCTGCTAGTGACTAAAACCGATTTTACGTACATTTCTTATGGAAAAGTATACTAACTGATTATCCCCGTGCATTTATATGGGAAAACTCATTAAATCAATGTTCAACAAATGCCTTGTTCGTCAAAGGGATGGGTTGTT
Organism: Ladona fulva; assembly: GCA_000376725.2. Classification (NCBI taxonomy): domain Eukaryota; kingdom Metazoa; phylum Arthropoda; class Insecta; order Odonata; family Libellulidae; genus Ladona; species Ladona fulva. Next base: position 46,573 of record KZ309166.1, on the reverse strand, counting down.
TATTTACCAAGCATTTTAATAATTTTCCGGTATGTTATCAAAGTTCTATCTAAGTTATCTATGCGAGGAAGAAATTTAAGAATAGACGAATTTTGAAAGTTCGAATACGTTTTTGTTTCAGAGAAATTGCGAAAAATAGAGATGTCACTTCACTGGAGTCGAACCGGAGACAGTTGGGTAAATGAAAAAGTAGCTTTTCTATCTGTCCAAGACAGATCAATCGGTAATCTTAATCGGTAAAAATTTGCTAATTTAATTATTGAATTCAATTCAAATATTACTTATTGTATAATGTTCGAAGTTACATAAAAATAATAAATATGTCTACGATGTAACGAGATGTAAATGGGTTGCCTCAGAAAATGCTGCACGGCACTTCCAGCTAGCATCAATATAAACGCTTCGAGGCTTTGATTTGAAATGCTTGAATCCCTCGAATCGCAGTCAGTTCTTAAATTCACCGGTAGACTGCAGTACAAAGCAGACTTGAGATTAGCGTTGGTGTATTGCCTAGGCGCGAAATTAGATGGTTTTCACTGAAATCTTACTTTGAAACAGAAACAGACCTTTCCTCTTGAATATCCTCCCTCTTTTCCAAACTCTACCAGCTTGAAGTTCATTTAGAAAAGGAAGCAATCGAAATCTTGAGGGACGCATTTCAATCCTGAAAATGAATTTATGTAAAATAAATCAGGCAATTGAAATTTTGATATGGTTAATTCATTATAAAGAAATAATACAATATTATGATTCCTTCTCGTGAAGTTGATGTCAACAAATTGGCAAATCAAATCTTAAAATTCCCTTTATTTTTATAATTAGTTAATTGATAATTAACCAAATAATGTGGTGGTGTAAATACTGGATCTATTTGATTGAAAAATTTTATGTTAAAACAGCAAGAAAACAAGAGATGTGTAACCAAATCTATGGTTTCATAGTAAAGCCACAATATTGTGCCAAAGACGTATCTGGTGATACAATTCCATGGTTTTGAATTCTATATATCTTGTGTTTAGTTAACTTTTCTTCTACTGTAGGAGTTTTTTTATTTCTGATTACCACAAAGTGAGAATCTAGTCTGTATTGTTTTTGGATAGGAGTTAAGTTTGTAAATCATTTTTTGTCATCTTAAAACATTCAAAATGCTTACATATGTCCTAAAGGAAAATAATTAGTTGCAATATTTTTTCAATACACATTTAGAAATTTTTTAGATATAGTATATTCTTCACAGGTATGAGTCCTATTTTTATTGCTGGAATGGGGAAAACTAAAGAGAATAAAATGCAAACATTTTCCGAAAGTCAAATAAATGATCAATCATTAAAATCAACAAAATAAAATTTCAGCTTCAGCCCTTCAGATATAGAAGAGAGGTTAAGTTCCTCATGGCTCTATGAGGCAGCAGCCAAGACATGGGCATTTTGGCTCCCTGAAGAGGCCCTGATTACTGTTCGCAAAGGCGGGTACTATTCCATCTCTCCTAAACCGGGGCTTCGTATCATTGCCATCAACTCAAATCTTTGCTATACATTAAACTGGTGAGTAAGATGCTATCATTATGTAAACATTGTTGGTTGCTCATAAATTGTGGAGTGCTATTCAAATAAATGAAAACCCACTTTGTGTTTTCTGCAAGTAATAATTATAAGGCTTATAGGTTTGAAAGCACCCCGTAAGCCGTCTTTCGGCAAGCGGGACTCATGCTCATAAACAGAAAGCTTAGGATTACTGATTTTTGGGAAGGCCCAATGATCATTATGAAGACAAAGCCTCCATCCTCAGGGGCTCTCCACAAAGGAGGTAATTCGGAACTTCCCATTTGTCTCTGAGAGTGAGTTCCGCTTGCCAAAAGATGGCTAAAGGAGTGTTTTTAAACCTCTAATTCACAAACAGCCATGTCCTAACCTTCTTTTTCTTAGATAATTATAAGGCAATTTGGTCTGACCCCCTACAGTCTATGCCAGGTAGCACCTGGTTATGACTATATAGGCCACAGCCTTTCAGAAAGCTATCAAAATAAGCCATTGTGTTTAGAATATTTTTCGTTACAAATTTGCCCAAAAATTTCTTTTATTCTATAATAAATATAAAAGCATTTAAGTAAATTAACTCTTTCAAAATCTCATTGATTGCTACTTTAATCCAAAGCAATGTAAATGTTTAAAAATTGGTAGGTGGCAGGTTTATGACCATGTAGACCCCTCTGGAATGCTGAAATGGATGATGGATCAATTGTTAGATGCTGAGTCCAAGGGTCAAAAAGTGCACATCTTGGGTCATTTGCCTCCTGGATATGTTGATTGCTGGTCAGTTTGGAGCAGAGAGTTTATGCGTATAATTAACAGGTGAGTTTATCTTGTATTCTGTATTGTAAGTTAGTGCACATCAAATCTTATAGCAGTATTGAATTACAAATTAAAATCAGAAATTTAATCGTTATTTTTTTATCATCACTTTAACTGCAGTCATGTAATGGCTTCAAATATTTAAACCAAAAGTAATCTCTATTTTAATGCTCTTATGTTTTGACATTAAAGCCAGCTCTGCTTTCATATTGCATGCCTCAAACAAACATATCTGAGAATCATCTTTCAACATAAATAATATCTTATCCCCTTAGATGCAGGAAACATATTTGTACTTTTGCCCAAGGCAACTACAGGAAAATGTTCTTTTATGTTTCACTTGTATTTTCTTTCCCCTTATATTCATTTCCAATCGAAAATCCAAGAGATTACCCTTCTCCAGGAAATTCCATCTTTGCTAATGAATCCAAATTTTAAATGTTTGTTAATATAAAATAAGCTATTATTTTTGAAGATAGTCTTCTTGGGCTGCTAACTGGGTGGCTTCTTGGTGAAATACCGATGTTTCGGCTGCTATCACTGCGGCCATCCTCAGGGTTGAGTGCCTAACGTTTCTTGGCCTCGCTTATATAGGGGAGAGCCCCGTGGCTCCTTTCACCTGATTGGTTGATGGCCCATGGTGGCGTTCTTCCCTTATTCTTTGGATAATGGGTTTCCATGCTGGTGGAAGTTGGAAACCATCGTCTCGGTTGATATTGTTTGTTGATAGTCTGATTTCAATTGACTCTTTGATGATTCTGTTCCAAAAGTTATCTGTTTGGGCCAGAAATTTGGATTTCTCGAATTTTATGCTGTGGCCGCTTTGGATGCAATGCTCGGCAATTGCTGATTTTTCTGGTTGGTTTAGGCGAATCAGGTGAAAGGAGCCACGGGGCTCCTCCCTATATAAGCGAGACCAAGAAACCACGTTAGGCACTCAAGCCTGAGGATGGCCGCAGTGATAGTGGCTGAAAAATCAGTATTTCACAGAGAAGCCACCCGGTTAGCAGCCCAAGAAGACTATCTTCAGCATACATTCCACTGGGAAAGCATCAAGACTCATCTAAGCTATTATTGTTAAAAATTGAGGTATCTCCTAACTGTTAGGTTAGGTATCTATACAATCAACAAACATAAAGAGAATGAAATGGGTACTGCTAATACAATATTCTTATTAAATATATAAATTATTGGTTACTACATTTGCAATAGAGAAGTAACCAAAAGTTCTCAGCAATAACTGCTGACTGCACCATTAGGAAAAAGGTCTATTTGGATTACAGCCTTAAAGACAACTTGCTTGCATCTTTAGAGGCAAAAATACTGCCTTAACTTTTCTTATGCATGCAGTTGCAGGAAAAATTGAGCTCTCCACCAATTAAAGTGTTGAATAGGATTCAAAATATAGTGGGATTAATTAAATGGTAATATATGATTAGTAATTGATGCCTTGGTACTTTACATAGGTAGATATTTATTTACATACGTAGGGTATCACTTCATGATGATAGGGAGTAAATTTTAGCCAGATATTTAATGTAAATGAATCTTAAATATTGATTCCATACAGTAATTTCCTTTCAAGAATATTCATTTTAGAAAAGTTATTAAGATGTTATTTTAAAAAATGGCAGTTATTAAATTTTTTATTTTTAGCAGTTTACAATGTATATTATATCATGTAAATTTGTGACATGCAATAGTTTGTATCACTTGAGAATTCTTAGGTTTAAAAAAATTTTTTTTGCATCAAACTATGTGGTTAGTACACCAGATGTTTTCCTCAGTGCCCAAGATTTTACTTTGTAGCAATGAAAGATGTTATCAGTAGCATTTTCTGAGATGGTCAAGACCAAAAGACCTGCTTCCTTTAACTTGTTGGGATGCTTGCTTAAGAAAGAAACTGGGCGAGGCTATCATCATAGGATGTTAGCATTGTCCATGCTACATTATAATGCAACCTTAAATTGTTTAGAGGCCCACTTTCCAAAGGCTGAGAAAAATGCATGGGAGATGTCTATTAAATACAGTTTTTTATACAATATTTATAATAGAAATATTTTATACAAATACAATATTTTTTGCATTTCCTTCAAGCAATACAGTATGTGAACCCTTTCATTCTTTATGCATGTTTTATTTAATAAATGACAACTTTCTTAAAATTCTATAGAACTCTTTCTTGGATTTTTCAGATTTTTATTTATATATATTATAGACATTATATTATAGACAGATTTTTATTTATATATATTATAGATAATTTTTGCAAGTGACCTGAATGGGATATATCCCAGCTTTGTCTGAGTTTTTCTCATTAAATTCCATCAATAGACACTGATCAAGACCAAATTAAATTGCTTTCCTGAAAGTATATTGAAAAAAAGTACAGATTATTTTTCAATATCAATTACAGATTCCATGAAATCATAGTCACACAATTTTATGGACATACCCATTATGAAGAATATAAAGTGGGATTTGATGCAGCAGGAAATCCATCTGCAACATCTTACATCGGAGGAAGTGTGTCAACTTACACAGACTTGAATCCTAATTACAAGATATTTTGGGTGGATAAGGATACCATGGTGTGTTTTCATTTAACTTAAAGTAAACTAAATTTGTTTCATTAGTTTTCTTTTAACATTAAGACCATAGGCATAATAATCCAGACCATAAGCCTTTGGATAGAGTTTAGTGAATCAGTATCAATAATGTAGTTATAATGACAGTATTTACTTTGATGACTAATTTGTAAATGAAGATAATAATGAGGAATATAATTAAAGGTAATTAATCCGCTGTAAATGTAGTAGGTGAAGAAATTCAAGAACAGGAGTCATTTCCATATTTTTTATTTCTAATAGTAAATCAATTGAAGTCATGGAGGCTGCTTATTATTAAGAAAAGTGCATTCATAACATTTAAGCAATCACAAAAATTATTTGACCATGCATAGTATGTAACCTATAAAGATCAGGATTAAGTATTTCGATGCGTTTGAAGTTATCATAGTATTTTGTCAGAAATTTATACCCATAATTAATATAGTACTTATTTCAATGTGATTAAGGACCTGGTTGACCATGAAACATGGATTTTCAACCTAACAGAAGCCAACCTAAATTCTCCCGAAGTAAAACCTAATTGGTATCAGCTCTACTCTGCTCGGAGGGATTTGGGATTACCTTCATTATCTCCTCACAATTTGTACCAACTTGCTTTAAGCATGGTGGAAGATGATGAATTGTTTACTCGGTATTATGGGTAAGTATTTTAGATTTATTTAGATGGGATAATTAATTTAACTGAGGAATAAGATGATTGAACCAATTAAATTATTGGACATAATAGTGCAATAATTTAGTTGTCACAATTTTGTTTAATTTTATATTATGCCATCTTCTTTTGTTTAATTTTTCCTTAGCAGTATATTGCTCTCATGAATTCAGTATATTTATCATTAATAATGCTATTAAATTGTTCTCAAGTTATCCATGAAATCTTAATTAGTGCATATTAAGTAGGTTTTGAAATTTTGTAGAATCAATTACAAGCTATTTTGCATGACTCAATTTTGGAATATTGATTCCTTAGGTTTTACTAAATGTAAAAGGGATGGTTAATAATCCTTAAATAATCTTATAAGCAGCCAGATGTAGTGCACATTAATTACATTCTACACAGTGATCTATGTAAGTTTCTGCTGAACTGTAATTAACACTTTGTCTGACACTCCTAAATACATTTGTGAGAGTAAAGGTAGCAATTAAAAAGGCTATTCAAGAGCAGAATGGCCATTGCCACTTCCACTATTTGGCTAGAAACGTTTTAAACATTATGGCATAACCTGATTATAATTTAGGTATGATGTTGACTCTCCTAAATATCACTAAAGAGACTGAGTGACAAATATTTCTAAGCCCATTTTTGCCTGCTAGGGCATTGTTGCTGTTTTCAGAACTCTCTAAAATGGTAAAAATATAATAATGGCTTATTTAGAATAAATCCAGATTAAAGTTAAGTAGGGAATTATTTAAAGCATTGGATGGTTAATAGATGCAGAAAGAAAACATTAAAAGACCTGTTAAAATTATACATGACTATCATGAAGGTTTACTTTTATGAGAATTAAGTAATTGAAATGGAAAAAAATTACCTAGGTATTATGTGAAGAATGGAGATACTTCCTTGGCAAAAGGCTGTGATGCAGAATGCAAGCAGAACATCCTTTGTGGGCTAGTAACAATGGACTATGGGGATCAATCCCATTGTGATCTTATCAAAAGCAGAATGAGAGCATGGTGAACCCTGAAGGCTTGATATGGATTTCAAAAGCAGTAGGGCTAAGATAAGAATAAGATACTAAGATAGACTTAGTCTGAGTGTAAGATACAAAAGAGGAAAGAAAAAGAAAGAATAATACCATCAACTGCTCTGAGAAGTTAGCATCATTTGCAGATTGTGTAATTTGACATCAATATTCTTGTGATTATTGTAATGAAGATGTGAGGGCATGACTGAATTTTAATATATATCATATATACACATGATGTCTTAAATATTGGTATTGCACTACAAATGATCCCAAATTTAAATTTTTATTAAAATATGTTAGACTGAACCTTGTCATAAAAAAGTAGTAGCCTAACTGTATTCTAAATATAGGCTGTCATTACCATAACTGATATTTTTCACAACCACTGAATTTACATCCTACTGATTAATATCCTCTAGTTATTTATTTATTTGATATAACTCTTGCTCATTTTTCTTAGCCTCTTTGTTAAATCACAATTAATTCCTCAATGGCACTGTACATAACTACTCCAACTACATCTACATATAACAGTATGTTGGATATTGTTGTAAGACTTTTCCCATTTTTTGTGTAGTTGACATTTAGTTTCTTGTTGAACCCTTAATTTTCTCAGTGAAGAAAAATTTTACTTTCTTTCATAGTTGTGAAATTTATATCCAATCTATTGTTGTTCAGTTAGGTAGTGTAATGCAGGGGATTTAAATTAAATTATAGATTATAGGACAAAGGTAGAGAATCATTCTGAAATTACATCAATGATTTAGAGATTTCAATCATGGAATCTGTCAAATATTTTTATCATGTGATATTGAAATGATTACCTACTATAATTTTCTTGTAGCTGGTTACAAAATTTCCAATAATAATTAGCCAAGCAAGTAATAACAGTAATGTTGAGTCATACAATATTAAACATGGTATTTCAATGATAAAAAAATAATTTTCTTAGACAAAATGATAAGAATTACTTTAAATTCAAAATGAACCACCCCAGTTTTCTTCCCGAGAAGTATAGGCTGTTTAAATATATCAGTTTGGAAGCTTTCACATTATGACTGATAGACATTACTTGGGAGGTGAAGATGATTTAAATGTTAAGTAATACAAGTATCAATGATGTTATTGTAAATATCTGCATAATTTAATTTGCTAAATAATTCCCATGAGTATATATGGTAATTTTTTATTTCTAGTTATTTTAATTTCATATGAACTGTGTGCAGGTGTTCAAATTAGCGAGTTCCTGATTCCAATGATATAGTCTGACTATTTTCTTCAAAGTTAGAGTACCACTCTTCCTTCGCAAAGTATACCATGTCTCTTATAAAGAGGTGATTGCTGGTTATAATGAATTTATTTGTAATACCTATAACTAAATGACTGAATGCATGTTCCTCAGATATGAATGGTATTGACCTCGAATTAAATTCCATTATAAAAGTATCTTTCACCAAAGTGATTCGAAGCTGAGGAATAAGAAAGAAGAACTGCCAAAGATAGCATTTAGAACCTATAATTGTGACAAGTAGAGTTAAAATTACCTTTTTATATATGTGTACGTGTAGCTATGTTCACACAAACATATAGTTTTGTAAATGTCAAGAATGGACAAAATATTATTTTTTATATAAGAAGAATTACTTATTTTAATCCCCAATCTTTTCAGTACCTTAGATTCATTTTTAAAAGAAGAGGGAAATGCTCCTTATCAAAGAAACATTGTTTATCTACAACTGAAATAAAAATTTCGTGCTACCAAAGACTAGCTATTGATTAACTAATGTTATTTAAGTGCATGTTATTTAAGTGCCTAAAAGTAACAATAGTGTGTACAAAATGGACTAGCAATGTGCTGGGCATCATAGTGAATATCTTTTACAAATTGTGAACATGTAGGCAGATGAATTAGGTAGAGTATTCAAAGTACTCTGTCACTGTTTTTTGTTTATCAGGTGAAGTAAGTTATTATCAATATGAGGGCTTATACCTCTTTCAGGTACTTTGTTTGTACTGATGTTTTCTGTGGAAACAAAGTTAGCTGTAGAATACTATGTAAATATTACAAGTATATGTTTATTAAATGCAGAACAATGATAATGAAAATAATAAAATGTTATCAGAGTTGTTTGTAAGACTGTATTGTGATTCATAATTCCAATTCCATCTGTATTCGTTGATTTTTGTTTTGATTTTCTGTTATTTCAAAAATAAACAATGAAGTGTAGAAATATCTTGATGATTATTGTAATAAAGGAAGACTACATGCATTGGTGAAAGTAAATAAATGTAATTGAAACTTGGTATGTAATCTTATAAACACACATAAAGTAAAAGGAGGTACCTGATTAATCTATCTTTTCATTAAATATAATTCAACTAAGGTATGCCATTAAAAATTCCTGCATATTTTCTAAAATTTATCAGCAGGCTTCATTTCCATGAAATATTTAAGTATTGATTGAAGACTTAACTGTACTACATGATGATTAATTATTCTATGAAAGGGATTTATTATCTCCTGCAGCAAATAATCAGGTAGTCTAAGTTGAATGGTTGTGATCCCTATCGGTGCAGAGGGGGATGTAAGCAAGAGGGTAAGCTGTGTATGGTTTCTGCTTCACTGTCATCCTTAATTTGTTATGCATTGTATCATATGTCCACCAAAACCAATCATGCTAACAGAATTTCTTAAAGGTAGATTTGCCTATATAGAACAGATTTCACTCACTGTCCATGAGCTTTATCTTTATATAAGCAATTTATGTTTCTGAGATTTTATTTTATGTATGTAGGGAAAAGCGTGAGAAATTTTTATGTATAAGTTAAAAACATATTATCTTTTTTTCAATGCTGGATTTTTTCGTTTATGATTCAAAAACATGTAATACATATTGTTCATCCCAAGCCCATGAAATGGAAGGCAAGTAAATACCAAGTACTTACCAAGTAAATGTTGGAATGGCTTAAAGGGAGAGCTATACAAAGTAATTGTTAGAATGACCATATTGTGTAGAACTGGGCTCAGTTCAACTTCAGTCTACATCAGGTAATTTATTTTCTTGTTAAAATCATGCTTTAGGTGAATATGACTGAAAGGGTATATTGTATATATATTCAGCAGTTTGATGAAGGTAAAGCGTTTTAAAAGTTATGCCATAGATTTAAATTTAAATGTATGTGTTTTCCAAATATTTATAGAATGTGAATCAGATGTGATGTAAATTTGTTGAAGAATATTCTTAGTCACTGAATAATGTTAATATTTCAACATGTTACTTTGTGGTAAGAGGATGTAAAAGTGGAATTTTTATTTTTATGTGGAACATCAATTTTATGTACACAATTGCTTTAATAAGAAAGCTTATACATTAAGCTTAAAGAGTGCAGAAATTTAATGTAATTGTAGGTATGTGTGAAGGTTTGAAATAACAGTGTTAAAAGCCTTCCTTGATGAAATACTTCATTGAAATTTGACTTAAAATACATGATAAGAAAATTCACAAACTTTTTTATCCTTCAGTAAGTTCTCCAAGGAACTGTGTATAAAAATAATAGAGGCTCATAGAATTTGTGAAAATCCTATTAAAATTCATATATAGAAAGTTTTAGAAATATAGTTATCAAAAGTTTCTCTCCAGCTCTCTTGTCTACAAAAACCCTTATTAATTGCGAATTTTTATTTTCTAGGAAGTATGATATATTTTCTTAGAGACATTTCCCCACAGGTGAGAAATCTACCTTCATCATGGAAACATAATAATATGGTGGAGAGGTGAAAGAATGGAGAATGAAGTTGTAAAGACTGGGAGAAATCTGTGTAAAATTGATAGAGCTTCAGAGGAAATTTTTAGTCAAGGTCAGCAAGCCCCTCTCTACCTTTACCATTAGCCTTATGATCCACTGGAATACCATCAACTTAAATCAGTAACTCTATCATTAGAGAGAGAATGAATATGTAAAGTTCTTGAAGGGTGATGAGCTAAGCAATTCTATAAGGATAATAAACTTTAGATGAGTTTGCTTTCAAGAATCCTTAACACCTTCTCCTATCACAAGGAAGTAATTCAAATGATTCTGAACACAATATTTCTATCATCTCCTTATATTCTCTTACTCTTGTCACCCACCATTTGTCAATTATAATTTAGGAAAAAGGCTTCACTATATTGAAAACATTACTGTAAAGCAGGCTGTGTGGAAAGAAAGTGAACACCCATAATGAAATTTGCATCGATCAAATTAATGATATTGAAATGGAATAAAGTAACTAATATAGTCTATCCTTGTGTAGCCCTGATCATTTGCATTACATGATGGATAGGTATACAGATGCTGATTGTGATACATATATTTATTCCTGAGAACGAATTGAATGTAGTTAATAGTGTAGTGTATAATTTAGTGTAGTTTTTATAGTGCTCGATATGTTTGTGGCAACAACCCATATAACGAAGGAATGACGGACAAATGCAGAAAGCTGTTTTGAAGATGCTGGAAAGACAAAGGGAATGTAATTAAATATATGAGAAGATGCTAGTTGGACCTCTGTTATCATGATAATAATGTTATGGTGTCATTAAACGTTACATTTATGCTCTAAATTGCAAGCCTGTGTACTTTCATCAAAGTTTCAATCATTAAAATACGGAAATACGAAAGTATTTCGTTCGCATGCGTATCCTTTGACGTAAATAAGTGAATTTGAGCTTGTTTTTGAGAATTATATATATTTTTGGTGAAAAACTTGCATGTAAAACATTACGATATGTTATGGGTTATTTCTTAAAATTTTGGAGGAATCGAGGAAAATATAGTTGTTTCATCAGTAATCGATGTCATTGAACCTCGTAACAGCTTAAGAGTTTGGTAGATACTCTATCAAGCAAAATTTTGTTCAGTGCAACGTAGAAATGAATTCAATTCCCTTTGTTATAATGCGTTGAAATCGTTATATTTTCCAGAGGTTTGAGTTATTTTGGTAAAAAACAACGTTTGATGGTAAAATTAAGAATCTCAACTTACTTTATTTGATGTGGGTATCTTTTCCGAATCCGTTAGATCATGATATCTTAATAGCAGTAAGAAAGTCTAAACGATGCGGAAGATGTACATTACATGCATTTTACTGCCAGTTGATACATAAATAAATACTCCACGGTGCATGATTAGATAGGTTTATTGCTACATATTGTGTGTAATGGTAGATGTAAGACATGTTTGGGACATTTCTGATCCTTGGGATCCATAGACCCTGAGCGACCATTAATAATGTTATAATATCGAATGACTGAGATTGTCAAAAGTCAAAGAAATTTTCATTCTACTACGTTAAAGGTGACAGTAGTTCAAGCCTTTCGCCTATAGCGAGGCTCGGCTTCAGCTCAAAGGATTGCCGGGGATTCTTAGATTCCCACGATCGTAGCCGAACTCGGACGATCAAGATCGACTTTATAATTTTAGGAGGCTGCAGTAGCTGCTGGGAAAATTTCTCCCTCGGAGGTGGCGTTTAAAGACTATTCACCTACCGACTTTTTTCCAGGTAATCTCATGTACGGGCTGAGTGCTACGGCACTCAGCTCAAGGGCGGAAGAAAGGTTAATTGGCTACATACTCCCGTCGGAAACTGATCCGGCGTACAGAATGTAACGGGAAGAGGTTCTAGTGCATGAACACAATTCATGGAGAAGAGAATTAAGCGTAAAGTAATAGTATGAGAAAAATCTGAAAAAAATGATAAAGGGAACTTCATATACTAAGCGATGTTACCTTGTAAGCGGGTTGAGCTATCCTGATGGATGATCTCAAGCAGGACGTGGCTGTTAACGAATTCAGACTTGTAAGCGAAAATTCCTTATGTAACATAGCTGCCCTTTTTACGGAGAAAATGAGCAGGCGCGCGACTGCTTATGGCTACGGAAATAAGTGGCGGTGCATATGGAATAATATAATGCGTGAAAGGAATGCAAGGAAAGAAAACAAGTTTAATATCATGTTTGTGTCACAATTTATGCATTAAGTACGTTCGTTTTAAAACTGAGATGCAATATAACTATTACAATCAATTCTCTTCTTGGTGACCGCCCTCCCTGATGAAAAGTTACATAAGAGCCATTGAGACGTATTTTAAAAAGCAGAGTATATGCCATGATACTTATGAAGCCGAAAAAATTAAAAACATGAAATAATAGAGAATGAGAGATTAGAATAAATCACAGGCTATATCTTGCTAGATGAAATAAATTTTCGCAAGTTATACTACATCTTTTCTTATAATCTCTAGCTGGAGTATGTTCTAGAATGTTTGTGAAGGAGATACTACTTAAGAGGCAGTTATCCTTTCAAGGTTAAAAGACGATAAAACGAAAACAGCAAGCTGCATTTATAAGAAAAATCCTGATGATAAATGTATGTTTTGATGATATAAAAATGTTACAGATAAAGATTTAAAATGATGTAACAGTTACTGACTTTACACTGCCCTTTATTCCTAGCAAACGAGTTGGCGCGCGACAGCTCATATGCCACGGAATCGAGAGATCGTGTAAGGGAAAGTAGAAATTCATGAGAGGGAGGTGAAATGGATAAAATGTGCAAAAACGGAAGTAACAAGTAAAATAAGAGAGATGATGTGATAGATTCAAATCAGAGGAAAAAGAGGAAAAATGCAGCATTTACGAAAAACATAACGATATACTCATAATAACATACGATTATAACGATACACTCTTTCCTTAGCGATTTGAGATTTCAGAATTGAAAATTCCACATAAAGTAGAAATATTATGTAGCAAAGGAAATGCAATATAAGAAGAAAAAACAAATTAACATGTACTTATAAAGCAAAATATGCACATGAAAGAGTGAAATTTGCCAGAGAAAAAATTAATTTCAGGAAATGTTTGTTCTTTCAATTACTGACCTCCTTCTGCAGTAGAATGTTGTGGCGCGCGACACAATATATGCAACAGAGTAGAGAGTCGGTCTAGAGAGAATTATAATTTCCAGAATTATATAAAAGAAAAAACTGTGTCTTATAATAAACTTTAATCTTCTTTTAAAGAACCTCTGGAAGAACCTGTTATATAAATACTTTACACCATAGCACAAAGCTCTGACGATAACTGAAGCAAATAACCATCGCTATTTATTAACGCATATACTTCGTACATAAGCTCAACATTCCTTTAACGAACATTGTAGAAAATTTTCTATGTAGGAATATGATGAAATATTGTGGAATGGAAACACACCTTCTCTATTTAGATAGAAAGTGTGAGGCTACTTCTAACAGTTTCACAGAAAGTAAGCCGCGTTGTAGAATGATTCCAGTTATATTGTTACAATGTTTGTTTACAAATAACTTTAGCAAACAAACT
>KZ309166.1:20022-27522 GCA_000376725.2 Ladona fulva | reverse complement strand
TATTTATCGTTTTTATCTTCAGTATTTGCGTTTTAACATTTGCATTCACATCGTTTTTATCTTCGATGTCTTTATCTTCGTTGATTAAGGTTGCATATCTGTGTGTTCTCCTTAGTATTCTTTTCTCATCGGTTAGAGGTTATGGATGGGACTTTATAGTCTCGATTTCGCCAAATAAAGTTCCATGTATGTATGTAAAACGGTCGGTCTTCCTCCTCACAACCTCAATTTATGACTCTTTAAAATCTTCCGACAAAAGCTTCGACCCATTCGAAATCTACTTCTAAAATCAATCTAATCAACGATTACAGGAGAATGATTTGGATGTGTGAATCGAAGACCTCTTTGATTTTGTCATCGTTTAAGTTTTTTGATCGATTTTATCGTCGTCGACCCGGATCTCTTCTCGATTTGAACCGGAATGATTTGGAAATGAAAAAAAAAATGCTTCTGATGCATGCGAAAATGCGTTTTGGAATCTCTGTGCATCGTATTTCCCGAAATTTGCTACGTTGATGTGTCGACGAGCGTTGAACGCACTTTTCAGGATTTCGGCCAATTCTTTTCGTAATTGCATATTTATTTATCGTTTTAATCTTCAGTATTTGCGTTTTAACATTTAAATTCACATGGTTTTATCTTCGACGCCTTTATCCTTGTTGGTTTAGGTTGCATATCTACGTGTTCTCCTTTGTATTATTTTCTCATCGGTTAGACGTGATGGATGGGACTTTATAGTCTCGATTTCGCCAAATAAAGTTCCATGTATGTATGTAAAGCAGTCGTTCTTCGTCCTCACAACCTCAATTTATGACTCTTTAAAATCTTCCGACGAAAGCTTCGACCCATTCGAAATCTACTTCTAAAATCAATCTAATCAACGATTGCAGGAGAATGATTTGGATGTGTGAATCGAGGACCTCTTTGATTTTGTCATCGTTTAAGTTTTTTGATCGATTTTATCGTCGTCGACCTAAAAGGATTTGCCTTGTGCTGTAGGTCGTTGATTGAATAAACAAATAAGCGAATGAATAAATTATTATGTGATAACAATGAGTGCTGACGTAAATAAATGTCGATAAGAATCCCGTCGCAGCAGTCCTCGGCGTCGGCGACCGCCCTATGTTCGTGGATCGCGAATTACGTCGGGCCCCCTCCGGGGCCCGAACTGATTTTTTCGGCGTCATTGTTGTTGATGATAGTCGACCATGGTTGGTCTGGTGCCGAATGTTCATAAATAATTAAATGATTGTCGGTCGCTGCGTTACTGCTGTCCTGGACGTAAGGCGACCGCCCTGTGCTCGTCTATCGCGGTCGTGGCGATTCGGGTCGGGGCCCCCGCGGCGGCACCTCGGGGTCCCCCCGGGTCATCCCCGAGGTGCCCCTTCCGTCGCCGGGTGCGGCTCCCGCCCGGTCTCGGAGTCTCGGACCGAAGCGTGGGTGCGGAGCTGCTGGTCCCGGATTATCTTTCGGGCCGGCCGGCGGTGGCGGCGGAAGCGTTCGCCGGCCTTCGGCGAAAGAGCGACCGACTTCGACGAGCGCCTTTTTCAAGCGTCGAGTACGATGTGAGCGGGGTGCTTCGGTGCCTCGCTCCCGGGCGATTGCCCGTTCCTCAGCCGGCCGCGTGTCAAGCCCGTTAAGGCGAGGCACCTATGCGGCGATCCGACTGCAGAAACAGAGAGGTTGTGCGTTCGGTGAAACTCAGTGAACGAAGTCTCGCGATTGTCTCTTCTGGTCGCGGGTGATTTCTGATCCCCCGACGGGTTCGGTTCGTTGGCGATGTGCAAACGAATTCGGCGAGTGTCGAAAGACCGAGGCTCGGACATCGGTCGAAAATGTGATGACTAGCCGTCTCCTTTGAGGGCGTTCGCGCCCGGGAGCGGATCTCGTTATCGGAGGGACCCACCGTCCCCGGTGGGTCCCTCCGGCGTGGCTCGCATAGCACGCTCCCTGGTTGATCCTGCCAGTAGTCATATGCTTGTCTCAAAGATTAAGCCATGCATGTCTCAGTACAAGCCGCATTAAGGCGAAACCGCGAATGGCTCATTAAATCAGTTATGGTTCCTTAGATCTTACACTTTTTACATGGATAACTGTGGTAATTCTAGAGCTAATACATGAAACTAGTACCCCGACTTTACGGAAGGGGTGCTTTTATTAGAACAAAACCAATCGGTCGGCTTGTCCGTCCGTTGCCTTGGTGACTCTGAATAACTTTGGGCTGATCGCACGGTCCTAGCACCGGCGACGCATCTTTCAAATGTCTGCCTTATCAACTGTCGATGGTAGGTTCTGCGCCTACCATGGTTGTAACGGGTGACGGGGAATCAGGGTTCGATTCCGGAGAGGGAGCCTGAGAAACGGCTACCACATCCAAGGAAGGCAGCAGGCGCGCAAATTACCCACTCCCGGCACGGGGAGGTAGTGACGAAAAATAACGATACGGGACTCATCCGAGGCCCCGTAATCGGAATGAGAACACTTTAAATCCTTTAACGAGGATCTATTGGAGGGCAAGTCTGGTGCCAGCAGCCGCGGTAATTCCAGCTCCAATAGCGTATATTAAAGTTGTTGCGGTTAAAAAGCTCGTAGTCGGAGGTGTGTCTCGGGCGGTCGGTTCGCCGCTTGTCGGTGCTCAACTGGCCGGTCCGGACGTCCTGCCGGTGGGGCTGTAAAAGGCTCCGTTATCCTTCTTTGGTCCTCTTCATTGAGTGCCTTGGTGGGCCGGCACGTTTACTTTGAACAAATTAGAGTGCTCAAAGGAGGCCGTTGGTCGCCTGAATACTGTGTGCATGGAATAATGGAATAGTACCTCGGTTCCATTTTGTTGGTTTTCAGAACTCGACACCCCTGCGGGTAGGGGGATGGAGAATACTCCCTCGGCATTTCGGCCTGGCGCAAAAGACGACTAATCGGGCGGGGAGAAAACCCCGAAAACAAACCCCATGATCAGCAAGGGCTGAGCCTGGACAGTGATGTGGATCAGCTGTCTGTGTGTGGTCATGCCAGCTGACCAATGATCCACCCAGGTGTTTGCCGTGCGTGGAGACCTGTAAGGAGGAGAAGGGTGTCCTGGAGGTTGAGTGCCAACCATTGGCACAACACACCTCTTTGGCCCCGGATTCGCCGTAAACGGGAGGCAAGGGAGTAGCTCACACTGGTCAATCGACTTCTGGTGGCTGGGGAAATTTCCTTTCGAGTGTACACCAGATGTGTGCGAGTCTGCTGTGTGTCCCATAAGTGGTGTGTGTGGAGGGAGATGGATGGGTGGGGGGTTGGAGGGCCCCTCTTGCCAGAAATCTTGCCTTGCGCTACATCTAGGGAGCATGCAGGCTATACCTCTCAGGTAGCCCTGGCGACCGCACAGGCTTGCTGTGCGGCGTCCCAGTTTTTGTGGCTCCGTGGTGGGTGGGGAGCCTGGGGGGTGAATTTCTTTTTCCTTTGTATGGATAACAATGAACTGCCAACTAAAAGATCCCGCCCAACCATGGGTAAGGGAGATAATGTTAAAGACCCATGGACAGAAAAAGCAAAGAATTTAAAAGATAAGGCAAAATCTATTGAAAAGAAACTTACGATTTCTACTGGTCCTGGTACTACACCAGAATCTAAAAATCAAAAGATTAACGCACCTTCTAAACCTGCAGGGAAGGCAGAAACAGGAGGCAAGAGCATAACCCTTCCTCTTGCTGCCTCCGTAGAATTGAGGCAATCAACGGAGGATGAGATGGAGGAGGACGAGCTGGATGAGGAGCAGCTGCGCCTCTTCCTCCAAAACCGGAAAAAAGGAGGGAGGACGAGGCTAGCAAGGTAGCTAGCCAAGTGTTTTTAAAGTTTTTTGAAATGGACTACGTTGTCCTTATTTTAGAAATCTATTTATTTATTTATTTATTTTTATTGTAATCTTAACCTTTTTAACCATTTAACATGTTTGCCATTCAATGGAACATAAATGGTTTTAATAAAGGGATGCATGAGCTGCAACTACTGATTGATAAATTAAAACCAGCGTGCATTTTCCTACAGGAAACACATTTTAAAAATTGTGACGACCCACGTTTAAGTGGTTATAGCTTTTATCGGCAAGACTTCCTGGATGGGGAGCGAGCTTGTGGAGGGGTTGCAACTGCTGTCCGAGAGACCCTTTACACCTCTCGGGTGGTATTACAGACTACACTACAAGCAGTTGCAGTGAAAGTAGCTGCTCCTGAAATTATTACTGTGTGCAACATCTACTTGCCAGAGTGGGCACCAGTAACAGAGGAGACTTTAATGGACCTCATCAGGCAACTACCTGCTCCTTTCATTCTCTTAGGAGATTTTAATGCTCACAATCCTCTTTGGGGTTGCAACTCCAATGTTTTTAACAATTTAAGTCGAAGGGGACGTCTCCTGGAAAGGATTTTAACAAATTTTAATCTTGTTCTTTTAAATAGGAATGAAAGGACGCATTTTAACTCTTTTAATGGCAGTTACTCTGCAATAGATTTAGTTATATGTTGCAGCTCACTAGCACCACGTTTTAAACTTCAAATACATGACGACCTATGTGGTAGTGACCATTTTCCAATAATTTTAAGCAAGTATTGTTTTAATAATGCCTCCTCAGTTCCCAAAACATGGCTTCTTAAAAAAGCTGATTGGGAAAAGTTCAAGGGCAAGCTGTCGATAGAATTCAACGATTCCCTTTCTGCCAGGGAAAATGTCGAAGCACTTACCTCCTGCATCCTAAGTGCAGCTGAGGAAAGTATTCCCATTTCCAACGGCAAACTGCAACATTCCCCAGTTCCTTGGTGGAATGAAGAATGCGCCATGGCAGTAAGGAAGAGGAAGAAAGCCCTGAAAATATTTAACAAATTCCCTACAACCAGAAACTTAGAGGCATTTCGTCAGCTCCGTTCCAAAGCCCGCCAAGTGATAAAGAATGCCAAGAAAACATCCTGGATGAATTATGTAAGCTCCATCAATGCACGGACTTCAATTACAGAGACATGGAAAAAGATAAGGCAAATTTCAGGCATATATAATGCATCAGCACTTTATGTCAAATGTGATGGCATCCTCCTCACTGAACCCCAAGATATTGCAGAAGCTTTTGGGCTATATTATGCACAAGTAAGCAGTTCAGAAGCCTACCACCCCTCTTTTAAATTTATTAAAGAACAAGAAGAAAGGAAAATAATACCAAGCACGGCACAGCACTTAGGGGAAAACTACAATGATCGCTTCACTCTGTGGGAACTAAAAGAGGCTATTGCCAATCTTAAAGACACTGCCCCAGGAATTGATT
The DNA here is from genome assembly GCA_000376725.2 of Ladona fulva. Lineage (NCBI taxonomy): Eukaryota > Metazoa > Arthropoda > Insecta > Odonata > Libellulidae > Ladona > Ladona fulva. The sequence goes on along the minus strand of KZ309166.1, from coordinate 22,232 downwards.
TTATCCACAATGCCTTCTTTAAACAATTTTCAGGGAAAGAACTGACTGTATTATTGGAGATCTTTAACCAGTTATGGGAGGAAGGAGAATTTCCCAAGGCATGGAGTGAATCTGTGTTAGTGCCCATCCCGAAGCAAGGAAAAGACAAAATCTCCCTGGGAAATTATAGACCAATTGCCCTTACTTCATGTCTCTGTAAGCTGATGGAGAAAATGGTCAATAGACGTCTGATCTGGTACCTTGAAAAACGCAATTTACTATGCAACATACAATGTGGTTTCCGAAGGAAGAGGAGCACTATTGACCATCTGGTGCGAATAGATTCATTCATCCAGGAAGCCTTTGCTTATGGTCAGCATGTAATAGGTATCTTTTTCGATTTAGAGAAGGCCTATGACACCACTTGGCGGTATAAGATTTTAAAAACATTGTACGAATGGGGTTTTAAAGGTAACCTATTAACTTTTATCAAGAATTTTTTAACAGACAGAGTTTTTAGAGTAAGGGTGGGAGACTGTTTATCTAGTCAGTTCGTGCAAGAAAATGACATCCCTCAAGGATCAGTCTTAAGTGTAACTCTATTTGCTATAGCAATTAATGATGTGGTGACCTCAATACTACCACCTGTTGTGGCATCATTGTTTGTGGATGACCTTGCAATATTCTGTCATTCCCATAAGCTCTCCTCTGTGGAGAGGCAACTGCAAATGATGCTAGGCAGACTATGGAGGTGGTCCATCAAGAGTGGTTTTCGCTTCTCTCTTGGGAAAACCTCTTGCTTCCACTTTCACAGGCGGCGTGGCATCCATTCTCAACCAACACTGAGACTAGAAGACAAAACTTTAGACAAAATTTGTAGACTCTGTTCGGTTCCTGGGTATGCACCTTGATAGGAGGCTTGACTGGAGCACACACATAAATAACCTCAAGCTGAAAGCTCATGCAGGCATGAACATTTTGAAGCTTTTGTCTAACAAATCCTGGGGAGCAGACCGCCCCTGCATGCTTTTTCTCTATAGATTACTGATTCGCTCTAAGCTTGACTATGGGTGTTTTATTTATGGTGCTACTAGAGCATCATACTTGCGACCTCTGACATCTTTGCACAATGCTGGCCTACGTCTTGCAACTGGTGCTTTTCGCACATGCCCAGTTCATAGCATCTATAATGAAACAGGAGAACCACCATTGGAGACCAGGAGAAGCATCTTGATGTGTAACTATGTAAGCAAAATTTTAGCTTTACCTTCTCAGCCTAGTTTTAATTATGTTTTTAATGATAATTTATTGACTGTTTTTAATAGAAGACCACGCACAATACAGCCGCTAGCTGTGCGTATTCAGCAATTTTTAAATAGTAATAAGTTAGTGCTCCCCAATATAAAGCAGGGATGACAAAGTAAAAGACCCCCATGGAAATTACCGATGCCAGACGTCTCACTTGTCCTTGCAGAAAGGAGAAAAGCCAACGCACTTCCTATTGAGCTTTCTTGCAATTTTTTAAGGGCAATATCAGAATACCAGGGTTTTAACCTAATATATACTGATCATTCCAAGTCTGATGGAGGTTGTGCAAGTGCATATGTTTCATCTCAGACATCACACACTGCTAAACTACACTCCTTGAGCAGCATATTTGTTGCTGAGCTAACGGCTATGAAACTGGCATTGGAATCCTCTATGGACTCAGAGACACCAATTTTAAACTGTTCGGACTCAATTAGTGCCCTTAGAGCCATTACAAACTATGAACCTTCACACCCACTTGTCCAGGAAGTGCAGAATAAATTGAGCACACTACAAACCAGGGGTATAGTTGTAAAATTTATTTGGACTCCTGCTCATGTGAATATCACAGGAAATGAAGCAGCAGACAAAAGGGCAATAAAAAGGCCTGGAATAGATATAGAAGAGGTGGTCCCAGATGACCTCAAGAACCATTTAAAATGCACTGCATTGAAAGAGTGGGAGCAAATCTGGTCCTCCTCTGTTGGGAATAAGCTTAGAGCTATTAAGGAGGATATTAAACCCTGGGGCTCTTCTATTAGGCGCAGTAGAAGGGAGGAAGTTGTCATAACTCGACTGAGAATAGGACACAGTGTCATTACACATTCTTACCTGTTTTCCATTCCTAGACTTCCACCTCAGTGTGAGGAATGTAACTCCCTTCTAACTGTAAAACACATTCTCACAGAATGCCAGAAATTCTC
>KZ309165.1:270465-302812 GCA_000376725.2 Ladona fulva | reverse complement strand
TATATATTTTTTTTTTTAACAAATTAATCTCCGTCTTCCTTGACGGGGGAGTTTACTTGTATAACAATAAATTTATATCACTTGTAAAAAAATGCCTAATCTCCGATGATATTTAATGTCGAAATCCAGTTGCCTCGCAGTAAACTCGATTCAGTGGAGTGCCATTTAGGAAACTAAGCTGCGAATTTTCCCGGTTAGCCAGGGGGAAAAATGTGCATTTAATATGCGCATTCCATATTTCATCGCCAAAGAACTAAAGAAAAAATGAATGTTTTCGGAATATAGTGGAATTGACGCAGCATTTTGAAGAATACGCAAATGCGGATTTAAATTATTCTCATATCCAATTCAGCAGACGTTCGCTGACTGACTTTTGCTAAATCCTTCTGAAATCAATGAATAGCATGAAAATTGAACGCTCCTTACATTGACGTTTTGGTGCGTATTTCGAGAGATTATTCCAATCGTGTTTGAACAATTGCAAACAGTTTCACAAACGCAATCACAAACTCGGAGATAACTGAGTCACTTGAATTGCAGCTCTGCGATTTCCAAACCTACGAAAATCATTCCAACCTCAATGAAAATATACTATATATTTACAATTCGAAGATTTAATGCCTCAATCAATTTTATTAAATTTTTTCTCGGGATTTTTCGATCCCTGAATTCCAAAACTCGGATAACCTGATTCCGAGATTCGAAAAATTTCCCGAGTATCAGTTTCAAATTTCAGCCTATAAAATCCATACGAGTAATCGCTGTTGACAAACCGAATCATCGCTCATTTCTTTGAATTTCATAATGAAGATTTGCAGTATCTTTTAAAGTATCCTCGTCTACTTTCGGCCCGACTCTTTCATTTGTAGAGATGTCTTTCTTTACTTCAATTTTTATCGCTAATCCTTGTTATCCAAAGTTGAAGAAAACAATTAAGAATCTGCCATGAACCATTTAACCATTAATTCGCATTTTTCGTGAATGAATAAATCAATATATTCGATCCATCGTCATTAATTTAAAACGATGACCGTGTTCAATGTCTCCTATGCGAATTCCTTATCGCAAACTAATAATTAGGCTGCTTGAGGTTCAATTTAATCTGACTTCCAATACAATATTTTTGGAGAAATTTCTGTGACGACGAAACTGCGGATACATAAGGGTACATAAATGGCACTCGTGTTTTTAAAGTTTCCTTTTATACTTTTAAAGACATAAATATATTATATCAACAAAAGTTTGCAATAATATAAACCTCAACTTTAAACACAAGAGTAGAATGACAACCTATGATTGGAAAACAAAAATTGGAATTGCTGCGTCAATCATCAAAATCACGTATTAATGCAAAGTCCGTTTGCAGATGATACGTACGGATTTCATGATTCGCTTGATGACTCAATTTTGACCTGTTATGTGACGTGAAAAGTCTCTTATTAAAGAAAAGATCTTTGGAATTAATTAATTTGAAAATCCACATTTATCAAGAGCATTCCTTAAAATAAAGCACAATTACTCGAGATTTAATAAAATGGATAATAATGATAATTTTAATTTATAATTTTGATCTTAAACTTAGTTATAGAACTGAATGAATAATATATTGCAAGAGCTACAGTTTTAATAGCATATTCAATGCAAAAAATTCACTTGTGCGAAAAGAACCCCGGATAACAAGCTGAAGATATCTGTGTAGATGATTAATTTTTCTAATGCCGTTTTACATACTAATTTCTAATCTGAAAATCGTTTTGCTCGATCGCGTCAAGTTTAGAAGATTAATTTATTTTCTTACAATATGTATTGTAAGATTCCAAAAGACTGTGTGCAGATATGTAGGCTTAAACAGGGGTTGATGTCTGCGGAGACATGCGCAAATAAATGCCTTTTCACACACAACAGTTTTTTAAGTACAAAGTGAACAGATCGTTGATTCGTATTCGTTTTTAATTACGGGTACTAAACTTACATCGCATGTCCTCAAGTAGAATTGGCGATGTATAGCTGACTGCGATTCTAAAAAAGCAGAACCTCAGAATGTTTATTATTTATTGAATCCATTTGGTATAACACTCTGAAGTGTACCTATGTGTAGCTTTTTTATGAAAGTAATCCATTAGGGAAGAAGAGCACTCCCTGCCACACTCCCAACACCTGCTTGCAAGGTACATATGTAAATATAGATGAAAAAAGTTTTGTGTATTACAATTTCCACAATTTCTTCTCTATTTATTGGCATAGAAAAACAGGATAGTTGCCATTATATACGAAAATTGGTAATCTCCAATGGTTTTTTGGCAGTTTGAGGATTTGTAAATCTGAAACGGCATCGGAAGAAAAAAGAGATAAAGGTCTCTTTAAAGGGAGAACACGGCGTCGAAATTATAACAGGCGTTGCAAATGAGTGAGGCAAAGCACACAAACATGTCAACCTGTTTCTGATGATGAGAGAGAAGTCGCTTTGAGATAATACCGTTCAATTACTGGCGAGTTTTAATGCAAACTAAAGATTTTCGCTTTTTTTGTACTTTTCCTAGTAAACGCCCCCGTCAAGCATGACGGGATTTAATTTAGTTTAAAATATATCTATTATCTGGTCCTCCTAAGCACAAAAAAATTTCGTCGTAAGATCATACTACCGTAACTGAATATATTACATACCATTATTTATAATATTTATTCTACTGTTTCCAAGTAATGAAAGCCTATTTACGTAAATTTCTTGTAAAAATTATAAGANTTTCACAACTAAAATAAGAATCTATGATCATTTTCCTTTCTTGTGACACTTGTTTCAATTTCGTAGGGCTATTGTTTTTAATTTAATTTTGTAAAAGACACAACCTCTGCAGGTAACGGAAACGTACTTTACGTACATTTCTTATGGAAAATTATACTAACTGATTATTCCCATTCATTTATATGGGATAATTTCGAAATTATGTGAATGATTCACGACTAAAATAAGATTCTATGATTATTTTCCTTTCTTGTGACACTTGTTTTAATTTCGTATGACCGTTTTTTCTAATTTAATTTTCCAAAAGAAACGGCCTCTGCAAGTCATGAAAACTTAATTTACGTACATTTCTTATGGAAACGTATTTTGTGCTCCTGGGTTCGTACGTTAAGAGAGATGAAAATAGTTTTCCTGCGGGTTTCAGCATCCTAGAAACACAAATGCGGTTCGTTTCAGGTCGCTAAGGCAAGCCGTTTCCGAGATAAATAGGGGGACGGACCGACGGACAGGCATTGTTTTATATATATATGATACTAGTAAACGCCCATGTCAAGCATGATGGGACTTAATTTTGTTTAAAAATATATGTATTGTGGTATATATCTGGTCCTCCTAAGCACAAAAAAATTCCGTCGTAAGTACATAATAACTCAATCTACTTCTTACCATTATTTATTATATTTATTCTACTGTTATCAAGTTATGAAAGCCTACCTTACGTAAATTTCTTGTAAAAATTATAGGAACTGATTATCCCCGTGCACTTATGTGGGATAATTCATGAAATCAACATTCAACAATGACCTTAGTCGTCAAAGGGATGGGTTGTTTATTTCCCAAACATTTTACGAAATTTTCGTGTGTTTTTCAAAATCCTCGAAAGTTCGGATCTATATCAATATTTCATGACTAAAATAAGAATCTATGTTCATTTTCCATTCTTGTGACAATTGTCTCAATTTACTAGGACTATTGTTTCTAATTTAATTTAGTAAAAGAAACAACCTCTGCAGGTAACGAAAACCTATTTTAGGTACACTTCTTATGGAAAAGTATACTACCTTATTATCCCCGTGCATTTATATGGGAAAAATCATGAAATCAATGTTCAACAATTGCCTTGGTCGTCAAGGGAAAGGTTGTTTATTTCTGAAAAAGTTTACGAATTTTTCGTGTATTTTATCAAATTTCTCGCAATTTAGAAATTATATGAATGATGCACGACTAAAATAATATTCTATGATTAATTCCCTTTATTGTGACACTTATTTCAATTTCGTAGGAACATTAATTCTAATTTAATTTAGGAAAAGAAACGACCTCTGCTAGTCATGAAAACGTAATTTACGTTCATCTCTTATGGAAACGTATTACGGTTCGAACCCGGGCCTTTACAGAGATGAGAATAGTTTTCCTGTGGGTTTCAGCATCGTAGAAACACAATGCAGTTTGTTTCAGTTCTCTAAGTCAAGCCGTTTCTGAGATAAATAGGGGGACGGACAGACATATGCTTTTTATATACATATATGATTTCATTTTTTACTTTCACTTGGTTTACGTGGTTTCAATTTTCTTAATTAACACACCTATGCAGAATTATAAAGGAAAAGAACGGTATTTTCTCACCCTTTCTTACCTTGACCATAAATAGATTACTACCAAAAAAGTCAAATTAGATTTATCACCGCAATTGAATTAATGGGAGCCAATAAATAAGTGAAGCCGAAGACGGAGGATGAATTGAAAGAGAAAAGTGTTAAAGATGAAAACTTTGCAGATTTCCGCAGATGAATTTTCTTCTCGGCTATTTTCGCTGCCGAAATTTAAGGGAAGAATAATTTTCAAAACAAACAACGAAATATTAAAGGTTGCATCTACGCACAGCTGTGAAGACATTTATTTCACTTTTCTTGTCTTGAGAGAGAAGCTCAATTTAATCAATAAATTAAGAGAAATTATTTCATTGGATGAAGTTGTTGATATTATTCGTCCTCAATGTTACGTAGGCCGTTCTGATACTGTGAGATAAATCAATGGAATAGATGGCACAGCAACTCCCTTTATTTTCTCCATAAACGATACGCGCAATTAATCGATTAGGTATGAAGCATGCACCCCTTGCCGAAAGGCGGTTTTCAGGGTACACTCGTATATAGAGATTCGTACGCAGAAAAAATAAATTATGTAACCCTTATGGAAATATTGCCGTTGATCAGTGATACTGTTTTATAGGCTGTACATTACGGATACAAATAATTCAACAATTGCTATGGATCTTATGATGGCCTCATAGTCTTAATCAATGAATATTAAATGAAAAAGAATATTTATAGAATTCCGTGATGTTTACTTTGCCACCCTCGACACCCGAGAAAGCCATCAAAAGGATTGAAATGAAGACGCTGTGTTTTCAAATATTTAGAATGGCGTGCGATAGAAGCCTCGGCTAGAAAAAGCAGAGAAGAGGGGGACGCAAACAAGGAGAGGATATTAGAGAAGGGAAGCAAGGGTGAGGGTGAAAAGGAACTCCGCAGGGGGTCGGCCACCGAAAGGGTAACCAAAGGCATATGAAAGAGGGAGTAATGAGCAAAGGGGTATTGTTAGTTAGGGCGGTCGGTGTCGGGTTTTGAAACGGAGTAAACATGAAACGAGGGATGGACAAAGAAAAGCTAGGATATTGCGATCACAAATCAAGGGACATCAGATGTTTTGAAGTGGGGAAACCTTTTTCATTTACGTATGAAACCATCAGAGCGCACTTGAGGTGCATATATTTGAATAGAGCGGCGTTGAAATTGTACGGAGGGAATCACTCTCCAGGTAAAGGAGTGTCAGCTGATGCGAAATGTCGAGTTCGGACCAAGAGATGGGTGAATAACGCCGCAGATTACGTCTATGCTAAACTTACATTACATCAGTTCCCCATTTCAGTGATTTCGTCGCAAATTCTAACGACTTTCCTCTTCTTTTAGCGACCTTAATTCATTAATTTTTGCGACTTATCTCCCTCTACCTAGGTATCTTACTCTATTTCTTTATCTAGTTAACTCTATCGTGCTCTGCTACGTACACCCTGCACTACGCTGTTGTCACTTCAAATGCTTAACTTAGAAATAATAATTCACTGGTGAAATCAGTTTTTCTCTATCTCTTCATATTTCCTAGATACACTGTAGAACCATAGACGGTACTGGCGAACATTGACAGAATTAAAGCAAACAAGAAATATATATTCAGAACTTTAGAACTCAATATTATTTCATATGCCAAAATGGACATGTTGACGATAGTAGGTTTAAACTAGTTCACAATGTATTTTCAACTTTAATCTTCTTTGGTGTTCGAAAAATATAAAAACAATGCTCTTCTTTTCTTTGCCATTTCATCATTCTCCCTAGCAAGACCCCAGCAGTTGTCGCTGGGTTCCAGTGACCTTGATAACGGTGTTCCATCGTAAGGATGTTTTGGTGAAAACGTCCATCCTACTCATCACTTGGGCTCCCAAATTTTCCAGGAAGAAATCAAATATGGGAATGTAAAACGTGAATATTAAGCGACATTCTACACCCCATGTTCTTTTAGCTATCCAACTAATCATTCACAATGGAAACGTAATTATTATCTTTTCTGTTCCCTAAAAAGCCCTTCACGATTGCTTTGAAAGAGGACCAAGCAGCTAATTCGATATTTGTGAATTCGGTATCAAAGGTTGGATCTTTCAACGATCTTCTTATTTTTGGTCCAAAAAATACACCTTCTTTCAGCTTTGCTTCACTCAATTTGGGAAGCTTTTCTTTCAAATGATTGAAGGCCTAACCTTATCCAGAGCTTTTACAAATTTCTTCACGAGGCCCAACTTGACATAAAGCGGAAGCGAGATGATTTTATCGGGCTCAACCAATGGAGTGTTTTTCACATTTTCCTTTTCAGTAATATATGATTTCCTTATAGGTATTTTCCCGACTGTTTAGTGGTGCTTAATGTCACGACTGTCCCATGAGTACAAAACACAGCAGTATTTCGTGAACCCACCCTGTAAACCTGTAAGGAGTGCAACAACTTCTAAATCACAGCAAAGTTTCTATTCATGGTCTTTATATTTGATTGCCTTTAGCAGAAAAACCATGGCTTCATATGTTTCTTTCATGTCTAGTGCATAATCCAAAGGCGCCGATAGGAATATATTGCCATTATGCAGCAGTACTGCTTTCAAGGTTGTTTTACTGGGGTCAATTAATAGTCGCAATTCTTTTGGGTCACATCGTACACCTAACTGCTTCATCAGATCATTGACATCTATACATACACACATTGAATTCTGCATGTCGAAATATTGAGCGAAGGAAGTACCTTTTGATCTAAAACTGGAAATTCTTGTCCCTAGGTTCCGTTGTTGCAGTCTCGACCCCAAGAGTTCATCTTGCTGTTTCGAAAGTTTTAGATCGCGAGCAAAACCGTTTGATTAAATAGCTGTGGCCATAAGATTGAAGGCCATACTCATTTACATCTTCAGAACCTTCTGATTCACTGGACGTTGGGTCTGATCCCGTGACTTGCAAGGCACACTCGGGAACAGGCAACCCTTCATTATGGGGCACAGGCAAATGCACTGAAGATACATTTGATACTCTATTTTATGTCTAGTTTTGCATGAATGCCCTACAATATTTGTGAGGCAGAAGTAACAGTCTGAAAAATGTTCTTTAGGCTCACACCACACCATAAGAACAGCGAATGGCATGGATCGGCGAGTTGATTTCAACCATTCGGTTAAAGTAGTGGTACAACTTAAGCAGGCAATATGAGGTTGAAACTTTTTTTTTTGGACACCAAGAGGACAATCGAAATACAATTTATATGCCTTCTTAACTAAATCAGTGATTGGTTTTCATTTGGGCTTTTGGGGTGAATTTCCCACACACATAACAAAAGTTGTCGAGGGAATAATGATGTTTACCATATGCCATTTTTAGTAAGTGTAAGTTTTTAACAGCACAATGTTCCAATATCTTTCACAAGGAACACTCAATGAGGTAACAACAACTCACAATACACTGTTGGGCAAAGGTAAGTATAATGAGAATTGCACCACACGTGTTTCAACACGCACTCGATCATTAAGTCTCTTTTGCACTACTGGATTACCTTGTCATCTATTGAGTGAAGTTTAGAATCTTTACCACACCTACCATCTAGTGACGATTTGTAGATCTTCTAGCACTCCTGTACCAAACAAAAGAGCAAAAAATTTAAAAATTAAGCATCTAAACAAAAGAACAGAAAACAAATCTCACAGCAATATAGAAGGCAGAAGCAATGGAAAGGTGGAGCAGCAGTATTTTGCCATGCTAGTATATCTGAGCTTGAATTTAGGTAGAGAATATAAGGGAGGTAGATATCATACTATACTACCTTAGTAGCTCTTAATATTTCTAGAAGAGAACTAGTATCACCCTGGAATACACTGCTTTTCATAGAATAATTACTTCTATCCACAAAACAATAGTAATGGTGATAATGAATGGCCGTCGTATGGGTGAGATCGAGGCTGAAATTCTCCTCTTCCTTCTACCTAATAACATTAGGAATCTTAACATTAAACATGTTACATCAAAGGATTTTGTGTTATTCTATTGTTGGTTGTTTAAATTGAAAACCAATCAGTGACTTCAATAGCCATTGAGGATGCTCCCAGAAATTGCAATGCCATCGATGGTCATTATGGCCAACAGAGATGTCTTTATTTGAAATGCGCTTATCTTTATGAATGGCAGCGAAAGTGAGTTGATTGCGAAGAGAATTCGGATCGATGGGATGCTGGCTGAATCATAGGAGCAGCGAAAAGAGGAAATAATATAAATGGGTAACAAAGTAGGCAATGGAAAATAGAGTGAAAGGAAAAGGATGTTTTGCAAGTGTTTGACTAAAGTGGGAGTAATTCACGGAAACAGAAAAAAGAGGGCGAAAATGGCAGGGAAATTGGAGGTATCTCAAGCTAATGGAATGTGATTCAATGAAGAGACCTATGAAAGTATTAAAAAATGTATGTAAAGTAAACGTGCCTGATGTTGGGCATACGAAGTACGTAAGCAAGCATGCGGAGTAATATTGCTAAGGGATCTGTTTTTATTATATTATTAAACATTATGTTGTGTTTCCACATATGGGTTCATATATCTTATCAGACGGCGTTGAAAAAATATGAAGCCATATGTGGGAACACAACCATTTGAAGTTGAAAAAGCCTTTCCTGTGCACACAATTCGTTGTACAAATTTTAAAGGACTATGATGCGTACACAGCTTTATCAATACTTTTTCATACCTTCTCGTCGATAACGATACTCCGATGGACCAGCTTTGTATTCAATTTCAATCCCCCGACTTATTTTAACCAAGCTGAAAAGTTTTCGATCTAAAATAAATTTCATTGAAAGAAAATTTGAATAAAATTCACGGAGAAGGTTGCTCTGTTTGATGGCGAATTGGAAGATATTGTGCATAAAACGTACTCTTCTTGCGAATTGCGTGACGCCATTAAGAAGCGGTCGGCCTCAGTCAAGAATATCCCTAATCTGAACGGCATATATGTTCAGCGGAAGTCCCTAAGTCCACAGCTGATGTTGTAACTGATTACAAACACGGGTCTTCATTGGCTCAGGAGCCTTAAGACCCCTTCTTAACGCTCTCTCCTTCACATCTGACCTGTTTGTCTTCTTCTCTTTTCCATACCCCTTACTTCAGCATTAAAATCCCCTCCACCTCAACCTTTCCTAGCAATTTTATCGAGAAAACTAAAATTTTTCATTCTACGCACACTTTTAACTGCTACAGTCTTTCATTTACTTCTCTGCCATTCCTCTCCAATGGACGAATGAGAAATTTGTGTAGATGAAGAGTTTTAATAATAATTGCAAATCCACCACAACTTACCATAAAGATATGTTGCTAAAACTTCAAAACTCCTAATTTTTCTAAAAGGTAAGAAGAAGTGACTTCTCGGAATGAATCTTCCTCGGACAGAAAATTTTAGTAAGGGCTGTAGTGTTTAGCAGTGTTTAGCGACTGATGGCGCCACTGACACAAAATGTGTATGGTATAATTTAACGCCATCTTTAGATATATGCATGTCAAAATTTCAGACAGATTAATCAAGCAGTTTTGTTTTGATAGATGTTGAAAGTAGTCAAGTTCGTGTTTGCTTGCCACCATAGAGAAAGAGCAATATCGATTACTGTTTTTTGGATGGGAAGACGTGTGAGAAAATCAAGGAGAAGTTGCATGCTGTTTATAAGGACCATGCACCTTCGATGACTACCATCAGATATTGGTTTAAGGAATTCAAGCGTGGCCGAACATCCGTTTTTGATGAAGAGCGCCCAGACCGTCCGATTGAGGTGACTACAGAGTATATGGTTAACAAAGTCCATGATATCGTTCTAGCAGATCGCCATGGGAAGATCAGAGAGATTGCTGACATTGTAAGCATCTCAATTGAACGCATCCAAAGTATCCTACACGAAAAATTGGGCATGAGAAAGCTATTGGCGAGATGGGTTCTGTGTTTGCTTATAGTGGAGCAAAAACGGAATCGCATGACAACTTCGGAGCACTGTTTGGACATGTTTAAGCGCAATCCGAAAGAGTTTTTACGGCGTTTCGTGACAGCTGACGAAACATGGATCCATTACTACACGCCAGAAATGAGAGAATAGTCAAAACAGTAAATTTCACCGGGCGAACCTACTCCGAAGAGGGCGAAATGGTTCCATCGTCCGGAAAAGTCATGGCCACCGTTTTTTGGAATTCACGAGGCATCATCTTCACCGACTATTTGGAGAAGGGAAGGGCAATCACGGGGCAGTGCTATGCTGATTATAATCAAATGAGATATTGCTACATCATTCATCCAATTTCTTTTTGTTTGCAAACATGAAAAAATGGCTTTCTTGTGGAAACTACCAAGTAATTTCATATTTATTTCATTATGGCATTTCACCAAGTTAAGCCAGAGCATACTGATTACAACACCCATCGTTAGATGAAATATACTTTCAAATAATTCAGCCAGATAATAGGTAAAAATTATTTACTCGAATTTCGAACATTAATGAACCCATAGGATTAAATGCATTCTTAGGTTTAAAAACTATGCTCAGATCCAATTATGGTAGGATAAAATTTATTCGTTAGAAAATTGAGCCAAGTTCGGGGATCAGCTGATTAATCACCACTGTTCCTGAATCGAGTAAAGTCAGAAGCCATTTTTGTGAAATTAAAATGGGCGATGTAGAAGTTTTGGAAATTGAATTTAAGATTATAGGAAATAATTTCACATGCGTTTCATGCGTCTTTTTAGAAGTTTAGCTGATTTTGCCTCCTTCAGAGGACCAAAATTATCTTTAGATACATCAAACAAAGGGAAACAGGTGTCCCGCAGGGAGCACTATTAGGTCACATGCTGTTCCTCAATCACCTCACCTCCGACGTTTCGAGGATGACGTCGACGAACCACAAAGGGACGGACCAAATGCGTCGAACTGAGGCTTTTTAAGAGCGACAGGCGTCTTTGAGAGGCAGCTGAAATTAAAAAAACAAATAAAACGCGACTCGTTTGAAAGAAATTTCATGTATGTTACCAGTTAATCCACGTCATGAAAGGCGGTTAACAAAATTACGCGAATTAAGGTTATTAAACTTACCAAAAAAATATTAAGTAGTCAGATTACTCACAATCCTAACAGTATGTATGAAAAATTAAATCATATGTTTATGTGAATAATATTACCTCGGGGCGAAAGTATCCTTTATTTTCTTCCCGACATCGTCAGACTTTTTATATCCTTTGAACTTATCCTAATGGCACACTTTTACTTCCCAAGTCATTTCCTTCCTGTTTCTTAAGCATTTCTACTCGATGTTCCGAGAGTAGTGCAACATCATTGCCGCAGTTGATATTTATGAGTTAGAATCAAAGTTTATACTGGGTGCATGTCATAGTTGTTGGGGAATAGGTATTTTGATTTTCAGCCCTATTCCGGGGGTAGGTTGAGAAAAGAACCTTCAATACTGTACGACGATAAGAATTTGTGGTGAAACATTGGAAATTTTGGCTCTTTTCATGAGTGAAATGATTTGCTGTAGTCGATTTTAACATCAGAATAAAAAATTAACTAAGCTTTTATTTATTCAAAGCTCAACTCCCAATAACAGTTAAAATGTGAATTCCTAGAGGAGTTATTTTTAAATACCAAATATGTGTTGATTCCCTGAGTAACACTTGAGTTCAATAGCTGTCACCAGACACTATTTTTACTTTTTAGTAGTTGTAGAAATTTTTTTTTTTAAATTCATCTCCTGACAACCTCTAGATCGTGGTCTCCAACTTTTTCAAACCCACCACTATCAACCATTCAAACAGAATCACTCGACAGAAAATTGTTTTAAGCCTAGTTACTTATTACAGGGATGAAATTAATCATAAAATAATATGCCGGACCCTTTTTTAACGTGCTGATTATATAAGTTACTTTTATAGCGCTGAAATTGGAATGACCCCATATATGCAACCACTATGAGCAAATTCCTTTTTACGTCGAAAGTGGAAGGTATGGGAACCATTTTTAAGAAATTACTATTAGAAAGCTTAAAAGTTTCAAGATTTTACTTTTGTGGAGTATTTACAACTCACCCTCTGACAAGCTTTTAATTTAATAATTAGCAGTACAAATGCGTCTTCTGTAACACCCAACTACAGACTCTCGTTGAAATGGAACGCTTTTGGCTGCTATTCCAACTTCACTCGTCCTAGTATCATCAACTAAAATAACGCCTTTTAGCACGATGGATACTATTAATCCATTATCGATTGCATTCAAGAGAGTAGTTAATCCATTATCATTGCATAGTGGTGACCCTCGCAAATATACGCATATGTGCGGCGGAGGATGTGTTGGGCAGCAGTTAAATAGTTTGGGAAATACCCGAGCCTGGAGCGAACTGCTCCCCTGTCGCCGATAACTTTTAATCGGAAGCCCACCTGAATGTGACGCCGATGTCCGAAGGGCTCTTTCAATTCTCTGCTTCTGAGAGCTCTCAAAGGGCCAATGCCAACGTTGCCGAGAACTCCCCCAAAGGGAGTTTCTAAATTCGGTATTTGCTTAAACTTAAGCCTTCCCGACGCTTCATATGTTCGTTAATTTTCTCGGACGAAAATGATTTAAGACTTACTGGAAACTTATGCTCTGCGTGGGAAAAGCGGATCATATATACTTTATAAACATAATGCTTGAGGGTGTTAAACTCACAATCTTTCTGAAAAGGTCATTTGAGATTCTTTTAAAAGATGAACAGCGAGGTTTAAGATTTTTCAGTATTGCTATAATATATGCTTTCGATATTCAAGGTAAATTTTAAAAGACATTCATAGCCAATTATTTCTTTTTGTGAGGTTACGTAGCTGCTCGGATTCGCTCGAGACTTCCATTGCTAAAAATAACAGATACATGTCCGAGCATTCACACAACTAGGCAGAGCCGCGCCCAGCCGACGAGTAACACAACTAGGCAGAGCCGCGCCTATATGCCGACTAACTAGCCGCCCCTTAATATCAAATACCATAACCGTACATTTCCTGATTTGCAGGGAAAAGTTATTTTGTAAGACATAGAAAAAACATTGTTTTATGACTTTGTCCCCTTATTACATCGATCACAAAACATCACTAACAATTAATAAATCATATTCCATATCCCGACATAGTGATTGGTCGATATGAGTCAATTCACATAAATTTTGATTATCTTAGCAGAAACAGTCTCCGGAAGAGTCGATAAAATACGCAAAGCTATTTGCAAATTAGGAAAGAGTTCGATCAAATTTCTAATAAATATGTTTTCCAAATCCTGAAGAGGATTTATTCTTGGTACCAGAAAATCTTTTATTGATTCTAATTCTTCGATTATATCCACGGCACAAGTATTCCTTTTTCGTCTTGAGTTATCCTCTTTCCTCTAAATCAATTCTTTCCTCTAAACGTTTGCCAATCTTAAATTTCACATCACAATCTCTCATACAACATTCGTGTCTATCAGACAATAACCTTGCAATACTAGTAATGGTTAGCTACGCTTCTGTTTAGATGCCGCCATCCGGGTGCAGTGCACCCAAAGGACGGCTCTGCAAACCCCTCAAAAACGATCACTTTAGCCAGTCATCTCTTTTAAACTTTGAGTGAATCACAAATATTTCCATCGCCAAATTTCTTCCTCTATTCCAATCCATGGCTCTCAAGATTTTTCTCGCGAGGGAAACGGATTTATTTGAAAGCGTCGCTAAGAACATTCTACCGATAAAGATAATTCTGGAAGGCATTTCATATTTGGAATTAAAAATGCTTTTGGAATTAATAATCCCAATACGGAGGTTTCTTGACCACTGAGCGAGAAGAATCAAGCGAATGTTCGAAGACTTTCTAGAAAACTGAAAAAGAATAGAATATTGGGCTTTAATAGAATTGTTTTGCAGTGGGAAAAAGTCACAATTCCAAAATTATTCAGAAACTCAGTTGGAAATTATATTATGCAATTTCCAAAGCATATATGAGACATTTATCAAAATATTCAGTAAAATGTTTTTAAATCACCTTAAACTTATCGAGAAAACTCAATTTTCATGATCTACAAAGAAATTCACCTACTAGATCCATTTAAATCTGAAATGAACCATAATTTAAAGTAATGCACTCTCAAAGGCATTGAGCCAATAATTAAAAACCCACACAAGCCATTTTCATTTTCCACCAAACGTTCGTTCGCACGTCACGGGACATTGCGTGGGCAATTTATTGAAATAAAATACAAGAAAGGAAATTAAGTGAATACGTCTTCCACTTGTCAATAAAAATTTTCATTTTTTTACTTTCGCGAGGAGGGATTTCAAATAATTCCTTACGTATCGAGTCTTATCAAATATCTCGTGATTAAGTCTAAGAATAAATTAGGCAAAAGAAAGAAGGGAAGGGAGTGCATTCCCTATTACCACGGGACGAATAATGCGTGTGTCACGTCACGAATTCGCAACGGAATCGCGACGGCAAATTCCAATTCCAGTTCCTCGGAGGGTGCTTTCGGAAATGAAGCGAATCGGCTAATTAAAGTTGGGCCGAAGTTGTGTTCGGAGGGACAGTCGCTTTTCAGCGATTTCGTCTTAAAAGGAACATTCGGTGTCAGCTTCGATAAAAATGAGCCATTCTTCCGTTATTACGTTCAGTTTAAATAACAAAATCAACATTTTAAAGCGCACTATTTAAAAACTCCATAAAATGTTTCTCTTTGAGGGGATAATAGGATAATATTTAATACATAATTACATAAACTAATCTTTTTTCGGTCACTCCTCTACCTTCCTTTATAATATGCATTCAACTTAATTAATTTCTTCCACACGAAATCCTCATTCGAACAATCTTCATTCCTCAGAATACAACAGAAATTCCACAAACAACGAGGATTTTACTTCAGAAATCTTCAAAATAAATTAAACTTTATCTTTTAATGTTATTTCTTTTACCAGAGACTTTCAACGGCTGTAACTCATAATAGGACACTTTCCTACAGCGGATTACAAATATTTGTAGTTTTTCATTTATAAGAACAGTTAACCATTCGGCGGTTTTTTAAATATTTGAGCAAGGAAATTGATTTGCACTGAATATCGATGATAAGAATAGTAAACATACTCATGCTGCGTTTATGAGTGCAAACCAATGTATGTAACCAATTTGTTACTTTTCATTTTATCTGTAATCTTTTTGTTCTCACTTAATCGTAAATCCTCAATAGAGCATTCAAGATATTACATTCTCAATAGAGCTGAATATACGAAAATTGATGGAAACTGAAATAAAATTGTATCGTGGCGATAGAGAGCTCTCTCTTTTCTCTTTTTTTGAGCAGCTTTTTGAATCCCTTCCTCATCGGGTCCCTTCGCTAATCAAATCTTTCTCTTTTTCCCTTCCATCTCTTGTATAAGTACAAGAACAAACAACACTGTCCAAGAGGGGCAGCTGACTCACCTGCTCTGATACTTCCCCATCCACTGTGAAACCTTTCTTTTCTATGTCTCAAAGCTTTAGTTTTTCTGGAATATTTTTAATCAAAATATCCCTTACGAGTTGTCGAGCAAATGTAAATACAAATTCAGATTGACTGGTACCAATTTATTCTACTCAAATTCATATATAACCGCCTTGTAATCTGCATATATTACTTACTTTTTTCCCTACCAACATCCACTCCAACCTCCAAGTATTTTTCTCCAAGCTTCTTTCATTATTTCCTCAACGTGCCTCGATTTTAAAAAGAGCTACAAATTTCGGAAATAGCTGTCTCTTCCCTGCCCTTTCTGATATGCCATCTTAACCCTCGTTAATCAAGCCAATATTTTGTACTAATCTCTCTTCGATCAATTTTGCATCGTGTCTCTTTCCAGTAGAAGGGAAATAACTTTATGCACTTATGGAGTGGAAAAAGCGGACTTCGTCAGAGCGATTTAAAATAACAAACAGACTAAAGACCTCTTTAAGATTTGCATTACTATTAGTAAATGAAGAATGCGAAACGTATTACATGAGACAAGTTTCTACGGATTCAGGATGAAGTGGACTACCATTTTTAACTATATAATAGCATTATGCACGGGTGGATCAAATGCACTGGGAATCGAATTCAGGACCGATGGTTGAGGTGTCATGCGAAGAGTACAACTTAAAAACTGAACGTTGTACTGCGTAGAAAAGATAAATTGAACATTAGAAAAGATTACAAGTACAACCTGTAATTTATACTTGATATAATATAAGGGAAAATTTAAAATAACTCGTGAACAATGCAGCCGCAATTTGATAACGATAATTAGGACGGGAATTTTGTTCTTCAAAGAGAGTAAATAATGGTTTTCACAAAGCTTCAGTCAATATTTAACTTCATATTCCGTCTGTGAAATCTGGAATCTTAGAGCGTTTGGTAACCTAAAAATTTATCATCGACTCTCAGATAAAACTTCTCTTTATTGAAATAGTGCGATTACACATTAAAGCGATTTCGCGTTTTTTTGCATCGCAATTCAGAATTTTCTGCGAAACGAACTCCCTGCTGCACAGATGCCGTCGAGCGTTGATCCGAAACACGGAAGAGTTATAAACTCCAGGTGCTCTGGACTAACATCGTGGAAAGCCATCTAAAATTAAAATTTGTGGAAAATACGAAGAATGTTCGGAATTACTTTTTTCGGAATAATTAATAATTCAACTTTAGGGACCACAAGTGTGTTTCCTGGAAATCAATGCAATGTCGCTTGATATGGGACCAGATTTAAAGGGGAAATAAATATTGACGGATACAATGCCAATTGAGACTTGCCAATGAACTATTAAGAAAACATCAGATATGTGACTTTGGAATATTTGGAATATGCAAAGGAAGCATTTTAATTTAAAATAGGATACAAAGACATAAATTGAGCAAATGAAGTTAACAAATATGATTTAAGTGAGCCTTACTTCAGGAAGCATGATAGGGATCTTTAGGTGATTTAATACGAAACAAAGGCTAAATTTACTTAATAAGTTCAGGGAAAGGATGTTATTAGGAGATGTAACCGATACTTCCTTCCAGTTACATAGGCAGTTCTGGCACTTCAAGAATTAAGATTAAAGAAATAGATGCTATAACAAGTCATTTCAAGAATTCATTTTTTCCGCGACCGATACGCAAAAGTAATCGATTAGGGAAGTAGAGTCGTGGTGCATGCACCCCCTGCCAGAGGTCGAAAGGCGGCTTGCAGAATTGAATTATGTAGACATTGAATGTCTGTCATATCATAATATATGTTTTCATTCTGTCAACTTAACCTGATTCATATGATCGCTTACAAATCAAACATCAAGCAATATGTTAATATTTTGGTTGGTATGAGGAAAAAGTTTGTTCCAGAGTTAGGGCGATTTTGGCAGTCACACTCAAAAACCGCTCTCCTTGACAGCGCCTGGCAAAATGAATGAAAAAAGGAAATGCTCTTAATAATTTTGGCAACTAGAAGTGGAGTTTTTGAAGTAAAGTAACAGGTAAAAGTTAATAGCCGTTATGTTAATGTCACTTTACATTTGTGTTCCCATTAACACCCTGCGAGTCGCCATATAGCGTATAGCAGGGGATGTGAAAAGCTCCAAGATCAGGCCTTTCTAGTGTGGAATCCATACTGCGCAACAATACTCAATCAAAGGACCAACGAGCGAGAAATACATTACCTCTTTGACATTCGATTGGCTATTCTTGAGAGCCTCCATGTCCTATCAGCTGACCCCAGTACATCTTGAATGTGCATTTCAAACGATAATTTACCACTGAAAAGGACTCATAAATATAATATTCAAACGATAATTTACCACTGAAAAGGACTCATAAATATTTATACTCACTTACGGATTTTTATGTCGGGCAAATAATCTGATGAAATGTTTGGCTTAAGTTTCTGTTAGTAGCTATGCTCATTTTTATACATTCAAACAGAACTGCTAATCTTCAAATTACTCTCAAATTACGTCTAGTTAGCCCTGTAATATCCACGTATCTTCCGCTTTTTGTATTTTCTGTGTATAAGAGTGTCGTCTGCGAACATTACTCTTTACGTTGACTACTGTATCATTGATGTAAATTAATAACCAAATCGGTCGGGAGTGAGGCTTCAATACTAGGAATGCATCTATCTCAAGCACCGCAGTTATGATTTAATGATCGAATATACTTTAGTCTACGGCAATTCTGTGTACAAGGTGGGGATGGCTAGTAGCAAGGAGATGTAGAATATTGCCTTTTCCGAGAGTAGTATTCGAGTCGCTTCTGTATTTACTTGTTCGAGAGCGAAGACAGAGAATAAATCGATTAATTTCTGCGAAGTACATTTATCTCGGCAGTTACTCGTGACGAAAATGTCCATTCAGTTTATATCGGGAAGATTGAAATCGCCTCCTACGAAAACAGTCTTTCCACCTGAAGGCGGCCATCGGCAGTCACTCTAACGTCACGTTTCCTCTCTTTCTCAAGCTGGTCACTGATTAGAAGCTACCTACTTATCTAAATACCTCTATGCCTTTGCGAATTTGGGACGGAGGTATTTGCACCTCCTTGATGAATTTGAGTACTAGCAAATTGCCTAGGATGAATGAGCTCTTTATTAAGGATGAAACGAGGACCTTGAATGAAAATTTGATTAAGAGGGTTCCCTACGATAACTGCATTTATCAGGAGATAGTGGCATCATTAGAAGTAAATTTGAGATTAGAGAGTTCAGGAGGAAACTGACCTAAGTGTCTTCCCTAAGGAAGTTTCAACATCCACCCCTGATCTTAGCTTAGTTACGACATGTTTCTTAAGAAAAACCTTATTACCTGTAAGACAAATTTGAAATAAATAGATCGGATGCAATTTTCAGTTAAAATCATCGCCTAAAGTATTCAACGCGTGAACATCCTCACTCCATTCACTGTTAAGGCGTTGTTGCATTACACACATATTCAGATAGAGAAAAATAGGTTGTCCTCCTTGATAAGCTTCTAGATCAGCCCCTAGCTCCAGGTGGTAAGCAAAGCGTCTAGGCGCTTTCAAGCCTTGGGGCGCACTGAGTGTTTCTCTTACTGTTGGTGCACAAAGAGGTACTTGAGATGTAAGTACATACATGAATAACTAATTAGCTTCTAATTGATGCCTATGTCAATCAAAAGAGAATACGAAAGAAGGAGATGAACATACCTTGAAAGAAACAGTTGTCTTCAGATGTCATGATTCCTGTTCTGCTTTCACACACACTCAACACTGAATATTACGCACACGTGATTTCACTGACTTCCACTCACTACACTGCAGTATCACTACCTTATTTTGCCTCCTCTCGAGGGAATCAATGAGCTGGCGACACCCCTTCTAAGCTCACCACTGCAATATATTCGGTACAATTGATCCGAAAAATGCAATATTGCTTTCAGCTGTGGAATCCTCTCTCGCCGGCGGACAAAGAAGGTCCTCTGCCCGTCTTTGGGAGAAACACCTTGTGGTAGATTTCTGGGAGTCGAACAAAGGACTGTGAACAAAAATTTGAAGGAGGAATCGAATAAAATTATTTGGCCATATTAAATTTCATCTAAAGTAATCACAACAAGATAAAATATCGATGACGAAAGAAAATCAATTATGAGAATTATATAGACAGAAATATTTAACTAATTTAAAGAATTCGATTCACACATGCTAATGGCATCTAATGAAAGCTAAGAGGAGCTAAATATATGGAAAGTATTTGAAACATAAAGTTCAAATCAGACTTTCAGCAAAATATCGTCAACGTTGGAGTTGTTTCAGATTAACATATATACTTTAATACGATGTTCCACATAACACAAATGTAGTCAGACACACCCAAGAAACACTCATGTGTTACGGCATGAGAAATAAACGGAAGTGAAAAAATTAAATTATTCCTAAAGCATATTTCTAAGAAATTATTTCGCGCGTTTCATCCGCGCCGAAAACAAATCTAATAATCATCGAATGAAAAGCATAACCCGAAGATACCATATGACAAGGATCTGTTTGACGAAGTTGCTTTAGGTTGGAGGTTATCTATGATATTGAAATACAATTATTAATACTGATTACAATACCGTGTTCAATTAACGTAGCCAATAATATCAATGTTTATAGGTACCATTTTAATTCCATATCGATATTGGTGGATATCTATTTAAAGTAATTCATAAATGCAAAATGAGAATTCATTTAAATATAGCAAGAATGATTGACTTGAAATAAACTCATGTTTAGTATATCTTTACTGAAGGCGCATAAAACCAGTGTAACATTTAATTACGATTTTAATACTCCTTTCTCGCTGTCGAACCATTTCCTTTCCCTACGATGAAATAATCACTAAATTAAGGTATATATCACACGAGACCCTTTTCATCAAACTTCTCAATAAATATTATGATAAAAAGAAATATTGGAAGAAAAGGTTCAGTTATTATGATTTAGGTGTTTTTAGCGAGTTGAAAGTAGTCGTTACATATGATTAAAAAAATACACATTTACTGTGATCATTGATAACCATACAAACCGGAAAGAAAAAGATAACTGTTTCCGGTTTCGGTTAATATTCACGGAATATGATATTTCCGTTCGTGTTCAGTTTTCCTTCAAACGAAAAAAACGGTTTATTTCGGTTTGATGCCCTTCTATGCCCTCTTCAGAGAACAAACAAAGAATTTGTAAATAACGCACGGAAGGTGATCGGGAGTCGAACCCATGCGATCGCGTAAGGAAATGGAGAAAGTATTTTAACTTCAATTATTGACGAAGAATGTCTTAATTTTTTTGTTGATTGGCAGAACACCCACCACCTTACCATAGAGCATTTGAATACGCAACATAAGCATATATTGTTTATAAATTCCCGTCTCAATATACAGCTATACAGTAAGATATTCGCCGAGTCTCTAATTTGAGTCATATTGATGTTTTATCTCCGGAGTTCAGTTAAAATATTCTCCGTAATGGGTCGCATTTTCGCATTTTCAAGAAACGGCAATTGTTTCATAAACTCGACTGTTTTCATAAATTATTAATGCAGATTTGGCGTGATTTATGCCTAATTTAATTTGGCGTGATTTTATGCAATTTAATATGCGTAACTTACGCTGTCATTTGCATAGAGGAGAGAAATATCTCATATGCACTGATTAATCTCAGGCAATTATGCTAATGATTTATTTATTACCAACCCAACGACTTAATTCCATATGTTAATTTATGATACTATGAGAAAAGGGAAATAATTATTAAACTGACTTCTGTTATAATAGAATTGGGTTTTACATTTCATGAGGTTCAAATATTTAAGCGTTACTTCGAATTCACTTTCCGGATCTACAAAGCTCAAAGTCGTGAGGGTTTTGAATATTAACGACAATGTGATTAGTGATCTACGAAGTGTGAGTTTGAGATATCAATTGAAGAATATAAATCCCATTCTTTTGCAACTTATCTTTCAATGATTGGGGAAAGGTGTTTTAAATTGCACATAGCGCATTAAAAACCTACATAAATAATAAAAATAGGATAAACGGGAGTGGAAAATAGCGACGCAACTGGATTGGAATAGCCTCTGCATGGTTGTTTAGTGGTTAGAATATCTGCCGGAGACTTTGGTTTGAGTCCCATTTATATCGCTATTCTTCACCTTCATTTATTCTTGGTCTTTGATATCTTTACTCAAAATATCTCGGTATAGTTTTACTCCAATTTGTGTTTTCTAACCACCATTACTTACTGTCGTTTTGATTATACTTATGATGTCACTACAATTTCAGTTCAGTGGCGTCCAATTCAGTCGCGTCGCTATTTTCCACTTCCGTAGAACATTGGTTTTCTAATGCGCTATGCAAAACACCTTTCCCTAATCATTGAAAGATATTAATTTTATAACTCCATATAATTTAGATATTTATTTTTTAAATATCTTTTTGCGCAAACACTCGTGTAGTCTAAAAATGTACGTTTACATGAGCTGTATGCATCCATTTTGACACTTCAGAATGATAGAGGAAATGATTAATTTGATCCCTTTGACTCACGTCACGACCCGATCCTAAGCCTTCCATTTCTTTGCTAAACTGAAATGCTAATACAATTCCGCTTCGCTGACAATTCAGAAGATAATTGTCTCTCCTTCCGGAAGACATGAATTTGAGTCCGAGCCACTATAATGAGCCAGGATAATTCTCACTATCGGTTTAAAAACCTGTACAAATTGTATACGCAATTTCTCCTAAAATCGCAAACCAACATTTTCTGAAAATATCGTATGTTTTGACGATTTGCATAATTTAGGCGCAACACAATCATCTGCGAGTTTGTGCGCTCGATGTTTTGAGCTTCATTTTCTCGATTCCAGCCCACATTTTACGTGGAATAACATTTTCTCTGTAATGTGCACATTAGAGTCAAAAATGTCGAGGTGTATAACCTTCAAGCGTGAGTGAAAACTCGATATTGCGGGTACAATACAGTCGTTTCTATTGAGACTATCTTGGAATCACCCTTACCAATAACTTAAACTGGAGCACACACATTCGAAAAATATGCGGTACAGCAACTAAATAAATAAAGTTTTATAAAAGGCATCGTAGGTAGGTGCGATGAAAAAGTTAGAGAGCGATGCTATTTCACGTTAGTTAGGCCCCATCTGGAATATGCGGCGAGTATATGGGACTCAGCGGATGAAACGAACGCGAACTCGAGAAAGTGCAGCGTAAGGAGATAGGTTTTCTTATAAAGTGATACGATAGAGAAGCAGGCGTAATGCAAATGCTCTCAGACGCAGGTTGTGAATCCTTGGAAGAAAGGAGATTAGAAGCTAGGCTGCGATTGTTAGATAAATTCAGAGGAATTACATTTTCGGAAGATGCAATTGGTATTTTGCGACCCTCTGCTGCTTCGGCCGATCCGACAGTGAGCGTAAAATAAGAGAGATAGATGCAAGGACGAGTCGTTTCAGGGACTTTTTTTCCGCGAACGATACGCGATGACAATAAATTAAAGAGGTAATTCTACTCTTGATGTTTACACCCCCTACCACACGCCGGAAGGGGGCTTGCAAGGTAATTATGTAGATGTAGACTCACCGAAAGAAACTACGGAATCGAATTTCCGTATTGCAGCTCTTTTACGATGGATCTTAGTTCATCTTTCTGCCTGTTATATGCGCTAATAATTGTTCCATCGAAGGAATTAAATATATTTTCCATATTTCCTCATCCTTTCACAGGAAGAGGTTTCAAGCATTGAAATGTGTTTCTCCTCCGTCGTTAGTCGAAAACCCCTTGGCCATCTTGACGTGTCCCTTCCTCTTGACGCGGTCACTGTTTGCTCAACTGCTTTTTCCTGCCTCTGTTTACCAACGTCCAATCAGGGAGAAATACAATAACAAATGCTGCGCGCCAAGAGAAAACGTTTCTCAAATATCTTTTCACGTTTTTTATACGAGAAGAAAAACAAAAGGAAGGAGGAACTGCATTTCAACTTTGTTTGGGCGCTGATAAAGGGAACTTCCATTGAACTTCAACTCAAGTGTGAAATTCCTAACTTAATCGAAGCAGAGATGTATGTCGCCTGTTTGTTCGCCACCAAACATCGATTAAATCAAAGGTTAGCTGAATAAAAAGGTAGCGACGTTTACCTAATTCAACGACGAAAGCTTAAGTTTAAAGAACGAGATATCTTTTTAGTAAAAACATAAAAGAAAACAAACTCCTTACAAATCCCTTCAAATAACGAAGAAATACAATCTTATCCTATTTATAACACTACTAGTAAAATTTTTTTGGTCCGGTATAAACGCCTATATGTCAATTTGCATCTTTCTCCTGATTGGTTGATTTTGGGCCAATCAGGGTTTAGCTGTTGTTTATTTCCGAAAAAATTTACGAATTTTCCATGTATTTTAGTAAATATCTCGAAATTTTGGAATTCTATGAATGTTTCACGACTAAAATAGAAATCTATGATCATTTTCAATTCTTGTGACACTTGTCTCAATTTCCTAGGACTATTGTTTCAAATTTAATTTAGTAAAAGAAACAACCTCTGCAGGTAACGAAAACCTATTTGAGGTACACTTCTTATGGAAAAGTATACTACCTTATTATCCCCGTGCATTTATATGGGAAAAATCATGAATTCAATGTTCAACAATTGCCTTGGTCGTCAAAGGGAAAGGTTGTTTATTTCTGAAAAATATTAAGAATTTTCCGTGT
This sequence comes from Ladona fulva, assembly GCA_000376725.2. Classification (NCBI taxonomy): domain Eukaryota; kingdom Metazoa; phylum Arthropoda; class Insecta; order Odonata; family Libellulidae; genus Ladona; species Ladona fulva. The sequence continues at coordinate 278,205 of KZ309165.1, read as the reverse complement.
ATTTTATCAAAGTTCTCGCAATTTAGAAATTATATGAATGATGCACGACTAAAATAATATTCTATGATTAATTCCCTTTCTTGGAACACTTGTCTCAATTTCGTAGGACCATTGATTATAATTTAATTTTATAAAAGAAAAACCCCTGCAAATCATGAATACGTAATTTACCTTCATCTCGTATGGAAACGTATTATGGGCTCCTGGGTTCGAACCCGGGCCTTAACAGGGATGAGAATAGTTTTCCTGGGGGTTCCAGCATCGTAGAAACACAATGCCGTTTGTTTCAGATCTCTAGGTCAAGCCGTTTCTGAGATAATTAGGGGGACGGACAGACGGACAGAAATTTACTTTTTATATACCTGTATGATTATTATAATTTTTTTATCATAATTTTAATTCATGTGGTCAATTTAACTTGAGGGTTCTGTTAAAGTTCTGTAGTTGTGCCGTCTAATTCATAAAAATCCAACAAAAAAATGTAAACTATAAGTGAACGACTAATGCCCGTTGATTTACAATTGGGTGAATAAAGCAAATAAATAGCATATCAGTCTTTCTACTATAGAAAATAATCTAGCATATTTAACCTTACCATAGTTCTTTTGACCTCATTAATATGTAATTGAATTTAAAATTATCCCAACAGCTGCTACTGATATACACATTTGACTATCCATTAAACTACGCAAACGAAGCTGAGAGTAATAAAATACATTACTAACATCTCAGTCCTATTTCCGACTGGGAATACTGTATTGCAGTACTGTATTGCAGTATTGCAGTATTGCAGTATTACTGTAATACCTGGGAGGACTGCAATACTACTCAACAAATATTTACTCAAGTTTTCTCATTCAATTTCAATTGGCAACGAAATTGTTGCTAAATTGTTATCTCTATTTTTCCTTAAGCTCTTTCGGAGATTTGTGCTCCTTTTTCTACATCTCATACATAGCCCGTCTTTTTTATTTTGTAACAGAGTATAAAGAATTGCAAAAAACCGCTCTTAACTTTAGTTGCTAAAACAGCAACTTTTTTTCGGATTTTCTCAAAGGAAGTACGATATTTTCTAACTCAGTTAAGAAATAATCCGGAAGAAAAAACGTCAAACGGAGCAAATCTCATCATTAATTTAAAAGCCGAGTTGCTGAAAGAAAACTCTGGCTGAAGGAAAAGTTATCCTAAAATATGAAAATTTGTCGAAACTTTTCATAAGGCAAAGAGGTCTCAAGAATTAATTACACGAGGAGATAAAGACAAACATTTCAAGAATAAAAATGTTACGGAGGTCTGCTTTTGACTTTATCGGATATGATTTGATTTCTACGAATACCATTCCAATTGAGAGCTTTTGATTGAATAACCATTGGCTATCAGAAAACAGGAAGAGACTCCTCATCTAGGTTCGGCCAGCAATTTATTTTATTGGGAAATTCCGCACAATTCAGAAAACAAATAATCAGAAGACGAATTCTCTTGAAATGAATTCTCGAGTATATGTCAGTTTTGGGGGCGAACATCATCTGCGCGGCAGTTCTCTTTAAGGGATGGGCACACCTTGGAAAACGCCCATTAGCAGTCTCTTATTCCATAGATAGTCAAAATAGCACATGAAAGCATTCTAAGGATGTTGAAAAGCACTCTAACGGAAGAACGCGTGTTAACCAGTCTTCTACCAATAGATAGTCACATAAAACTCGGCCTCAATTCATCGTCACATCCCCAAATAAATGGTATGGATGAAGAGAAAGAGTAAAATGTTTTAGTGAGTCAATCGCAAATTCGTTTATTATTAGTCTTTCGAGTGCGTAATTCCTCTAAACGTTTCCTCGGTTTCGTCGGCGTCCTTCTGAGTGCACTGAAACGGCAATCAATCCGAAGCTTCGTCTTCTCTCGCTATCGCAAGTGTTTCTCGGATGCGATCCGAAACCTTCTCACGACGAAGAAGCCTACGATTCATTGACCACCAGTTGCGCCCAAAATACATGTATTTTTACAGAATAAGGGGTGTTTTTGCATTTTCCAGTTAATCCCAAGACAGTGAATGAAGAGCCTTTTTACGCGACTGTTTCATCGGCCACATATTTTAACTTTCGGATATATATTTTAGGCATAACAAGAAATGGAGCGAAGAACTTAGTGTCAGTCCTCTACTCGAGAAAGTCTCCCATACTCATTCATCTCAGTCAATAAATGAACCAACGATACTTAACGGACAGATTTGCTATTTGGATTTTCTAGAAACGCCTTTTCGTACGAACGGTTGTAATAATGACAGTCCTAATGCATGCGAAAAAGGTCTATGAGAGAGTAGATAGGCGAACTTAAAGCATTTTCGCGATTCTTATAGCGACTTCTTCTCCTCAACACTAAGGTTGGTGGGCATTCCATTTCTTCCCGTTCAAAGCTCGTCTCTTGATTCTCCTCTCTGCTATGATTTTCCTTCGCCATTCCTTCCATCAAGGTAGTCAGTAAGAGGTGTCATATCCATCTTCTTTTTGAGATTGAATTGATCGGAGTTCCATTTTCTCCAACTCTTTCCAGCACATCGAGGTTGGTCCAAGGTATTTTAGTACTCTTCTCCAGCACCACAGTACAAAGGCTTCCATCTTATTTTTTCTGCTTTTCTTAAAGTCCATGTTTCTGAGACGTATGTGCACACACTCCATAAGTATTGTTTTGTTTTACCCTGCTTGTCACATCCGTTGTGCATCACACGTTATACGGCTACCAAGACATTTGAAAGTAGTGAATTGAATAAGTTTTTCTCCTTCGAAATAAATCTCGGCTTTCGGTTGCCCATCTCTCGGGAATTTCATTATTTTGGTTTTGATCCTATTTATTTTCATGCGCCAATCCATGTTCATTACTGCGACATAATGATATAAGTAGCCGAAGTGCCAGCTGATTATCAACGGGGAATATAGAATTAAGATTAAATAAAGTAGACAAAAGTTCCTATTTGTACCGAAGAAAATAGAAAATCTTTCAGGCTGCATTTTTCTATAATCGAGACTAAGAATAAAAATGTTTATAGAATTCATACATGGTTTTTTCTCTATTCAATTGATAAGTACAACACTAACTGCGACTCACGGAAACTATAGATAGCCAATTTAATAAATAAGTCGACTTTTTTATGATTGAACGGACATTACCCGATTGGGGAAGTAGAGTAGTATTAAATGCACCCCCTTTCATACGCCGAAAGGAGGCTCGCAGGGTAAGTACGTAGACCTATATATACTCAACCAAAAGCGCATTTAGTCGCTTCATTATTTTGAAATCCCGTTAGAAATATAAGGCTGTGAGAATCACTCCAATAATAGTCGTATATTTGTTGTCCATGCGATTCTTCGCTGTCAATTGTTCATAACTGCAAATGCTAAAATTTCATAACAAAGTTTCTCTTCTATTCTATCGTTAATTCTTGCTATACATTTTAGATGGAGATGAATTCTCGAATCGTTCTTAAAGGACAACGCAATATCTCGGATTCTAGAATTACATGGGCCGTCAAGTTGGTTTACATCCGCACATTTTTAGAAAAGGATAGAGTATTTCTCAAAATTATACCCGGTTAGGAAACAAAATCAATAATCCACGACAAACATAAAAATCTATTTTTACTTACCCTTCCTAAGGTGATTATCTCGATTTTATACGACTAATTTACTAATTTAATTAAAGCAAAAGAAAGTAATGAAGCAAAAGAAAGAATCCGTGTATTTATTATGAAAACGTTTTACACGACTTGGATCGAACTCATGACCGTTACTTTAACGAAAAGAGGCCAATTATCTGCGGGACTTCTAATTATGTGCAATGTTTAGTTATTGAGTCTTTGACGAACATACACTCACTCGTAAATTCATTCTGAAAGTTTTTGCGACTTTTAGTTTTCGAGTTTTAGGCGTACCCAACCTGCAAACTCTGCTAAGAACAAAAGACGATTTGGTCCATTAAATGCACCTGCCGATCCTTCCGCCACTGATATCCGGACCAAAAAGGAAACTGTTCATCGGCAGACACCGAGGCTACGTATCAGTTGCCAAAGGGGCAACACTAGACCGACATCCGAATTATTCGAAAAACTTTTCTACCACCAAATCACATCGACAGCGTAGACACCGGTGAAAGGTCATCCACGGTTTGAGCAGGACTGGAATTCACTGCGAAAAAAATACTGAACTCGTGGAGTACGTGTATGCCGATGTCCTCAGAGGCATGAATTCCAAATTAAAGACACAAATAAAGAGATGAAACGATTTTCAAGAAACATTCAAAAAGATCTCAAAGAGAGATGAATAAAAACCACCTTCGCGCGTTACCACAGAGGTGATTTAATGAACATAGTATTAAATTTAGAATTTACAGGGTTAAATAGAAAATATTGAGAGCGAAACGATAAGAAACGCATTAATCGACGGTATTGCTTTCCTTTGTGACTTCAGTTGGCTCATAAACATTATCCAGGGTTCAATTGGAGATCAAACAAACAGTTTTCAAGAATACTTACTAGGACTCAATCTTTCTTGATAGCTAAAATGATGGAGATGGGTTTAACTGTCGCTCGTGTCAGCAAAAAATCTTAGCCTAAATTTCAGTATTAGTATATTTAAAATCCCCTCCTCACCCTGCCACAGTTCATTGCCTCATCGGGGCGGAGGGGTGTTAACGGAGGTTGGAGGCGATGTAAAGCTCAGGTTCAAAGATACTAACAAGGCTTCAACAGTATCTCCGGAAAAATAGTGAGTGTGGCACTCATTCATTCACCAACCGGCAGTCAGACAGCCTGGTGAATCACTGTCTTCTACCCTCGAGGCGCAATTACAATTTATCATGATGAGCTTCTGTAATGGAAATTTATCCGGACGTAAAAGCACCACCCATTCGGATGTCCGGGAGGTGGTGGCATTACAGAGGTCCATCATGAAGAAAAGAAATAACCCCCTACACTTCGCAACCTACAACTGCCGCAGCTTGAAGAGCGAAGATCGACTCCTGGAATTGCTCCATGAAGCAGAGAAGATAAAGTGGGATGTCATCGGACTCAGTGAAGTAAGAAGAAAATCAGAAGAACTGGTTACACTCAAGGAAGAGCATATTTTCTATTATAGGGGAACAAAGGATGGAAGACTTGGAGGAGTTGGCTTCTTGATTAACAAGAAATGGAAAAATAATGTGGAGAAAATAGAAAGTGTATCTGACAGAATATGTAAGCTAATCCTAAGGATAAACAAGCGTTACTCTGTTCAGATTATCCAAGTTTATGCACCAACAGCAGCAAGCAGCGAAGAGGAAATTGAAAATTTCTACCAGACTCTCGGCAAGGAACATGACAAGGAAGATCACTATTATAAAATCATCATGGGCGATTTTAACGCTCGTGTAGGTCAGCAGGAAGCAGATGATGCTGTCACAGGAAAACATGGACTAGGACAGAGAAATGAACGAGGTCACCGCCTGGTAAAGTTTGCAGAGTGCACCAATATGTACATAACAAACACATATTTCAAGAAGAATCCTACAAGGAAGTGGACTTGGAGAGGTCCTAATGGAGTAAAAAACGAAATAGACTACATATTGGTTAACAAACTCTACCCAGTTACTAATTATGAGGTACTAAACAACTTCAACACCGGCAGTGACCATAGGATAGTTAGATGCAGAATGAAGAGTAACGTCAGAATGGAGCGAAAGAAGTTGGTCTCAAGTAGGAAACACGAGGTAAGTATTACAAAAATAGAAGAAAATAGGAAAGAGTTCCAGCTGGAACTTAGCAATAAGTTTTCAGCACTTCAAGAGGAAGAACTGGAAGCCAATGTCAAGGAAGTTGTGAAGGCAGCGGCAGAAGAAGTAGTATTGGGAGGATCCGTTAATGGCGCGGGGGGCGAATTAGATTATGTAACAGCCAGACTGCATTTGTATGTTACCGGGGGCAAGGGACAAGACGCGGAACAGCCCCTGCCACTCCCCTTTTCCCTTCCCGAGTCGCGACCCCCAAAAGTGCCAATGACCCCTTTTTGAGGCACCCACGCCTCGCCTTCTCGGAACCGATCCTTGGCCCTCGCCAGGGGTAGCATCAGAGTCCTCCAACATCCCTTCTTTTCCGATCCCTCCCTTTGTCTTAACTTCCTTTCCTCGACCTTTCGCTGGACCTTCTTCTTGGACTCAAACCTTTTCTAAATTCGTTCCAACCCTTACCCTCTGTACTCTTTTCCGGTCACCGGACCAAACCCTTTCTAGATATTTCTCTGGACTCTTCCCGAACTCTTTCTACCCCTTCCCTTCCTCCCACTGCATTTTCCGTCGTGACCTCGGACAACGACCTGCGTCCCCCCGCCATTTTCGGTTACAAACATCGTGTATATAAGGGAAGTCCTCGAGCGAGGGAGAGGACGGTCGTGGGGGTGGATGGTCGCAGTGATGGTTCGGGGATAGAGGGTCGTGGGGGTGATGTTGAGCAGGTCGATTGGTGGTCATCGAACGTCGCACGCAGAGAGTCATCGGTCGTCAGTAGGTCGGTCGGTCTGAGTGTCTCCACCTAAGCGCAGGACCGATGAGTGTCTGCGCCACCATCCGCGATGGGCTGGGTCCTACCGAAGTCTCCTCCAAGTGAGTTACTGACTGTGTTTTTATCATTGTGTACTGTTGTCAAAAGAGAATAAAACTCTCAAGCATGATTCGCCGTCTAAATGAATCTCGGCCGACCTGAGGATCGAACCCCGCGAACTTATGTCGAACGCGACCGCTCGCGCGTCACGACACTACTATAATTTCTTCTAATCTCAATTCAAGCAGTCAAGTTGATTTGATGGACATAAGTGTGATGCTGATAGGGTTTTAAAATTATCTAGATTATTCAACAAGTTTTGTGATTCTAAGAGCTCTTAAAACAAATAGGCAGTCAAAGTTTCTGAAGAGGTTCTATGTATTTCTCTATTATTTAGCAATCCATTTATGTTACAGTATGACAATGGAGGAGATTTTGTGAATAATATCAAAGGAAATGCAAATAAAATGTGGTTTGAATTAAAAGTCGATCATGGTAAATTTCATGACTAATAGGAAGGAAATGTTGAGTACACCAATGAAAACATTGAAAATATATTAAATAAATGGAATCAGCATGAGCAATGTAGTAATTGAGGCAAAAGGTTGGGTTTTATTAATGTTAAATTTTGCAGTTAATGCAGAATTATCAGAAAACATTACAGCAGCCAGCATGGATTGAGCTTGTGTCTTGATCATCTCCTAGGGACATTATTAAGAAAATTAAATACTTTGGAAGTCCCTTAGGTTTTGTCAAAAAAGAAGATTTTAGGATGGAAAGAATTACACATTCTTGCAAAACTTTCTCAAGGTTCCTAGGTAAATAAACTTGTTTAGAAAGTTGCATCTGAACAAGGTTTGTATGAGGGTATTTTGGTTGTGGGAGGGATTTCAGAATATATTACCATAGATCTTGAAGAAGCAAATGAAGTACAGGTTAAAGAAGAGGAGTATCTATTAAACTAATGACCTAGATATTTGTAAGCTTTGCTCTTCACTAATACAAATTAACATAGGTGAGGAATACGCTAAACAAAACTTTGAAATCCAAGCAAAATGGATTAATATCATTTCCAATTCATCCCATCCTCCTGCCACAGTCTGTGTGACTGTATATGTAAAAGTTCCAGGTATAGATAGAGGCAGAAGAAGTCCCTGTTCAATATTAACAAATGTTACTGA
>KZ309165.1:249902-260851 GCA_000376725.2 Ladona fulva | reverse complement strand
CTTTTTTTTCTCTTCTGCTCACGTCCCTCGCTGCTTAACCCGCGAAGCACCCCCGCGCCCTCAAGCGAACTTCTCCTCAACCCGCGGACACAAGCGAAACGAAATCACAAAACCTTGAGGAAAAACTCTTGCAACTACAAAAAATATATACAAACTCCACACAAAGCAAAAAGAGAAAAAAAAAGATTTAACAAATAAATTAAAATTACTTAATGGGTTGTTTCCGTTACAATATTGAGAGAGGAGTATAAAATTTCGCCACAGAAATGTAATCGACCCTAAGCTTTTCATTGAAATATAATAAATAATTTCTATTGAAATGTGGAAGATTAAACTTGTGTTGAAACGTGCGAAAGTTGTTTTTATTCCTATTTAAGCTCTTCCGAAGGAAACATTTTCTTGAAAATCGTTCATCTCTTTATTTATATCTTTGTACAGGGAAACAATTTATAGGCCATGATTCAGTGGGCGGTATGTTTTCTCCGAAATAATTTAGGCCTTCGCTCACAATAGAACCTCGGTGTTTGGTAGATTTCCTCAAGAGGGCGGACGGCGCCATTTCCAAAAGCGTCCTCAATAATGTTAACTCCGTGTGTTATTCATGATGATGCATTTGCCTCTCGATACATGCTTACTGCAGCGATTCATACAATTGCTTTTGCTTTTCAATAACATTCTTCCCTTTGAGAATAAGACTTTTTCGCATAAGATTTCTCATATCCTTGGTGAAATTCCGTGTTTTCCCGAGTAGATGATGGAAATACCTTGATTTTAGGACCCAAAATTTAGCAAAATACCTAATATAAACACCACATTAAACGTAATCTTCTCTGTGTTATAAAGTTGAGTGTGCGTATGTTTTTACATGATTGTACATTTTCGCCAAAAACTCAAGAATCAAACATTGCACGTTACTATAAGTCTACAGCCCGCAGATAATAGGCTATTTTTCGTTAACCTAACGGTCCCGGGTTCGATCCCAGACGAGTGAAACGTTTTCATAATAAATACACGGATTCCTCATTTCATCGCTTACTTGCTTCAATTCTTTTGAGAAATTAAATCAGGGAAATTAGACGTTCAAATCGTGACAAGCACCAAAAGTAGAGAAATGGAATGAAGACTCTTATTCTGGTCATATTGAATATTGTATTTGATTAGAAATAGAAGTATTTTGACAAAACAAGCGAAATTTCGAAGTTAATTGCCATTTTTTCACGACCAAGTGGAGAGAAAATAAGACCTTTATCAGTGCAAAGACAGAAAAAGGAAACTTTTGGGGACTTTGGGGTGAGTTTTATTAAGTTAATTCAGCAAATTTCGTTTAGTGCTCAATATTACCGGGTGAATTATTTTTGAAGACATTAGGTCAATTCGTTCATTTTTGTTTTCTACTCCAAATATACATTCAAAAGTGAACGTCCGTCAGTTCACAAATTATGAAAACGGGTAAATATTTATTCCCCAGTCTCATTAGTTACATTAACTATCAAATATTTTTCTTGAGAGTCCAGGAAGTCGTACTTGGTATTGATTTATTATAATATATATGGTATTTTATTTCACCGTTGGAAACCGACGGGATCTTCCGCCAGTGTAAGTGCGAGTCGGTGAACGGGAAGACGATAAACTATCTCGTAGCATTTGATGCGTTCGAATAAAGAAGGAACTTAAGCGCGGAAATGCACCCAACAATTTTGTTTCAGATTTCCTAATTTTTCCACCAAATATATGTGTGTTAGCTCTCCACACCACTTTTATCAAGCAAATATTAAGACATATTTCCCAATATTCTAGGCAGTGAAAGACAATATGATTTTCTAATAATTTCAAGATGTCCTCTCTTAAGACGGCTTCCTTTGGGAATTGAAAGAGCAATTTGATCAGTGACGATGCCGTTTTTGTCAATGAAAGAGTAGAGTAGAAGTAATACTTATTCGATTTAAGTTTATCAAAGAATATTTATAAAAACGGTAGAACGCGTAATAGAGTTAAAAATTGATTTTTAATGGTATCATATTACGTATTCCTCGTTTAAGTTGAATGTTCTTGATAAAACATTCCGTCATATTTTGAGGACAGTTGGAAAGTTCAATTATTTCATACATCTAGATCTACATGAATAGCCTGCCAGCCGCCTTTCGGCGTGTGGCAGGGGGTGTGAACACCTAGAGTTCGAGTTACTTCTTTAGCTGATTATTCGCGGAAAGAATGAGTCCCCAAAGCGACTTGCCCTCGCATCTTTTTCTCTTATTTTACGTTCAATGTCGAATCGGCCGAAGTATCAGAAGATGGTCGCATAATACCGATAACTACAAACGTACTTTTCCTGACTTTATTAAGCAATCGGAGACTATCCTCTGATCTCATTTCCTTCAAGGATTCTCAACCTACGTCTTAGAGCGTTTTCGTAACGCTTGTTTTTCTATTGTAGCACTTTTTAACAATTCGCATCGCCTTGCGCTACACTTTCTCGAGTTCGCGGTTACACGTTTCATCCGCTGGATCCCATATACTCGCCGCATATTCCAAATGTGGCTTTTTAACCTTTTCATCGCATATACCTACAATGTTCTATATAAAGCCGTGCACTTTAATGGCTTTACCGCAGATTTCATAGTTCCTGCAATGATCAAATGAATCATTTGCACCTTTTCCTTCCTAAATAGTCACCCTCAATTTGGGGCACTCCAGGTACATCTGCCGTATTTCCTTTTAATACTTTATGGCGACTGTGCGTTTATAAATCGCCGTTTCCCCAATCGCCCTCCTCAAAGCCATTAACGGAGCTCACGCATTTGTGGTTTCACACGATGGCCTCAGCCATATTTACAAAAAGCCATTACTGTCTTATAATTCTTTCTCCCTCGACGGGAGTCATAGCGGAAATGCACATCGATTCCTGGTCTCATTGATACTCTCAATCATTTCTGCTCCGTCGTAACTGAGACGCCGAACATTTAACCTGAAGATAAAGGGCTTTCGAACATAAATTGTATTCAGAACGCTATTCATTTTCAACTCCTTTAAATCTAAAACGTTGTATCTACCGAGTAAGCAATCGAGTTTAAGGAATGTTTGTTTCTGTTGATTAGTTTTAATTACGTACAAAATATACGCCCAAAATAATATGGACTAAAAGATCCGCAATTTATGTTCGTACATCGTTTGGAATCTGTAGAGGTTGAAAACCTTCCAATTAAATAATAATGATCGTCGGAAGGTTGATAAATGGCGGAGGCTTCATTTGGGGGAGTCCATTTTGAGTGCGTCACAGGAATCCGTAAAGAGTCAGGAATTTATAGACGGCAGCTGTCCCCTTAACTGCCGCACACAGTTGCAGCCCCCAAATGATAAATCCCCTCAAACACATGCCCTCCCCAGCGCGACGCCAACGACAAGACTCCGGCAAAAGAGTGAACAACCGATGCGCGAAATCATTCCGACGACATTTGCATGCGACGTACATAAATACATATCAATCGCGCCTGCGAGAGAGAAGTACAGATTCATACATACATTAACATTTACGTGATTACCCAGCAAACCGGCAGGCAGGGGGTGCATCAACACAGAACCCTCTATCAAAGTCTCTTAGGAAAGTACATTGAGCCTGCGGCATCCATTGAAACCACGATTTTTCCCGGATGATTCTGTTTAAGGCGTTTAATTAATAAAAGGGGGCTTCATTACCAATCTTCAGTAGGATTTGGGAAGTTCTGTAGGATATTTGTCGGAGATTTTTATCTGGATGCGAAAGGAGTAAAAGGCTCGTATTGAAGATACAAAGATCGTTGTATTTTAATTTGGACCACTTGTTTAGAAAATACGAACATCATCTGCTAATTTTACCTTTTAATCTTATTTTTCTCTCTGTTATCCAAAATGGTCGAAATATTAAATAAAACTGAATGACAAAATCCACTGCTTCGGCCTCAACTTTGCAGTAGTCATGAGAGAGGAATGGGACCTGCATAAGTTGTTTTTATTCCTCTCTCATCGAAACTGAGTTACATCATGTAAACTAGAATCGATCAAATCCTTTAAGCTGGTTAACAATTCCTTGCACGATTACATCCTGCCGTCTCCATTAAATGATGATTTCACGTTTTCACTCGATCTCTGAGTCACCTTCTTCTATGTCGACCACAATCACCTATGCAAATACTCTTCTCAGCTCGAGCATTGCTTTTCTCGAAGTCCTGGAACTTATTGTTTGTCGAATCGGGAACAGTGAAGTTTACCGGTTTTATGAATTAATTAAGAAAAATAGACCAGAGCTTTAGAAATGGTATTTGGTAAAATTAAAGAAGATTCATTTATTACGATCAAATAATATCCGCAATAGTCGTATCCTTTATATTATAAACTTGACAAACTTAAACGTTAGTCAAAATCATTCAGTTGAACCTGAATTTATCAATTGTAATACATTATTTAATTAAAACTTCTTACAGGAAATTGGGATGACATATAATATTTAAGAAGGATTCTGCAAATAANTTAAAGAGATGTGATGATTAATCCAAAATTAATTTTCTAGGTTTATAGTGAACTATGTAGCAAAGGTAATAATAATTCAATTTACTTTATTTCGACGTCAATCACTAACTAATGCATTCTGCAAAATTAAAAGTATCAAGTGAAATCTGGTGGAATTTCATTTTAAAAAACGAAGAAAGTAAATCATTGATTTTTTCTTCGTTTTTTAATGCATTCTGATCAAATGCACACAACTTCAATTTAGTTTCAAAGTCTCAGATCAATCCTAACATCTGACGTATATTTGTACCTATTCATTCAATCCAAAATGGCACATGACATCTAAGAGTTAAACTAGGATGGATTGACAGAACATCTAGAGGAAGCAAAAACGGGGAAAGAGCGAAGGAGAGGATGTGTAAAACAAATTCGGACCGCGGAAAAGGAAAAATTTGGCGGCGCATTCCACTGTCTGACGGTTAATCACAGAAACGGACAAATGTATCACAAAGCTTCATTCGCTTGATATTAATGAGAAGTTTAAAATCACAATTCATAACACAGAAGAAAATCATGAACTTAATTTAGCAAATGATTTGCTCCGATTGCCTGATGATGATTATCGAGATCCGATTTCTTTACTCAGGACTATCTTTGTTTCTTCAATTAAATGACAGACTCATGGCTATGATCTAACGATTCGTTGTGAAAATATTTATTTTTTCTACAACCGAGAATGCAATCGAGAGTTCGGAAATATCCAGATATTTCCGAACTCTAAATTGCCTCCGACGAGCTGAAAGGCTGTGCAATATTGCAGTTTTTCTCAACGGAGGCACAAACTTTACCAAACCCAATCATTTCCTCCACTGAACCGTGTCCCATTCAGAGTTTTGCTACAATTTCAGACACTCCGAAGCATCTGCCATCTTTAATGATGTCGTAAACCATTTCCTTGGGAGGGCATGAATTTGAGGGAAACCACAAAGAGACACATATTGGGCGGTCATTTTTTTAACGTTGCATCCATCTCATCGCACAAATCTCCACACGGAGTCTTTGTTAAATTTTCAGAATTCAAATATCTTCTTTAGCATTTAGTTACGACTCATGTACGAAATGGCACTCACATCTTGCTTCGGGTCACGAAAAAGATCAATATCTCGCTCAATGTTAAGATAAGATTATTTTCTTCTTTTTATATTTCGAAGATTTCAAATTAAAGAAAATCGTTGTCAATAACTAATGCGAGCGCTGCAGACCCGTTATAATCATAGCTCACAATGCACAGACAGCGTTGAGGCAAATGGAAGCAGAAAAGAAGACAGACTGAAGCCATGAATATGAAATGTAAAAGATACAGTCATTTCTTACTCGAGTAATTCATAATAACTCTAAACGCAGAATCTTATTAAATAGCTCGCGAAACAGAGAAAACCTCATGATAAAATCACCGCCTCGGCTTAAACTTTCCCCTCCATATTGTAACGGTTCTTTTTTTTCGTTATCTCCGCATAGAATAAAAAAAACCGAAATTTATTTCCAAAAGGAAAGACAAATAATAGTCGTCAGCGATTATTATTCTCAACAATCTAAATTAATGTGGGTTACACAAAATATGTTCGCGGCCACACAACTTCTGCTGCCGGAACTCTTCGCGATCTCTTCGTCAGCGGCTTCACCGGAGGCACCCTGCCGATCAGCTNTTATATACCTGTATGATTATTATAATTTTTTTATCATAATTTTAATTCATGTGGTCAATTTAACTTGAGGGTTCTGTTAAAGTTCTGTAGTTGTGCCGTCTAATTCATAAAAATCCAACAAAAAAATGTAAACTATAAGTGAACGACTAATGCCCGTTGATTTACAATTGGGTGAATAAAGCAAATAAATAGCATATCAGTCTTTCTACTATAGAAAATAATCTAGCATATTTAACCTTACCATAGTTCTTTTGACCTCATTAATATGTAATTGAATTTAAAATTATCCCAACAGCTGCTACTGATATACACATTTGACTATCCATTAAACTACGCAAACGAAGCTGAGAGTAATAAAATACATTACTAACATCTCAGTCCTATTTCCGACTGGGAATACTGTATTGCAGTACTGTATTGCAGTATTGCAGTATTGCAGTATTACTGTAATACCTGGGAGGACTGCAATACTACTCAACAAATATTTACTCAAGTTTTCTCATTCAATTTCAATTGGCAACGAAATTGTTGCTAAATTGTTATCTCTATTTTTCCTTAAGCTCTTTCGGAGATTTGTGCTCCTTTTTCTACATCTCATACATAGCCCGTCTTTTTTATTTTGTAACAGAGTATAAAGAATTGCAAAAAACCGCTCTTAACTTTAGTTGCTAAAACAGCAACTTTTTTTCGGATTTTCTCAAAGGAAGTACGATATTTTCTAACTCAGTTAAGAAATAATCCGGAAGAAAAAACGTCAAACGGAGCAAATCTCATCATTAATTTAAAAGCCGAGTTGCTGAAAGAAAACTCTGGCTGAAGGAAAAGTTATCCTAAAATATGAAAATTTGTCGAAACTTTTCATAAGGCAAAGAGGTCTCAAGAATTAATTACACGAGGAGATAAAGACAAACATTTCAAGAATAAAAATGTTACGGAGGTCTGCTTTTGACTTTATCGGATATGATTTGATTTCTACGAATACCATTCCAATTGAGAGCTTTTGATTGAATAACCATTGGCTATCAGAAAACAGGAAGAGACTCCTCATCTAGGTTCGGCCAGCAATTTATTTTATTGGGAAATTCCGCACAATTCAGAAAACAAATAATCAGAAGACGAATTCTCTTGAAATGAATTCTCGAGTATATGTCAGTTTTGGGGGCGAACATCATCTGCGCGGCAGTTCTCTTTAAGGGATGGGCACACCTTGGAAAACGCCCATTAGCAGTCTCTTATTCCATAGATAGTCAAAATAGCACATGAAAGCATTCTAAGGATGTTGAAAAGCACTCTAACGGAAGAACGCGTGTTAACCAGTCTTCTACCAATAGATAGTCACATAAAACTCGGCCTCAATTCATCGTCACATCCCCAAATAAATGGTATGGATGAAGAGAAAGAGTAAAATGTTTTAGTGAGTCAATCGCAAATTCGTTTATTATTAGTCTTTCGAGTGCGTAATTCCTCTAAACGTTTCCTCGGTTTCGTCGGCGTCCTTCTGAGTGCACTGAAACGGCAATCAATCCGAAGCTTCGTCTTCTCTCGCTATCGCAAGTGTTTCTCGGATGCGATCCGAAACCTTCTCACGACGAAGAAGCCTACGATTCATTGACCACCAGTTGCGCCCAAAATACATGTATTTTTACAGAATAAGGGGTGTTTTTGCATTTTCCAGTTAATCCCAAGACAGTGAATGAAGAGCCTTTTTACGCGACTGTTTCATCGGCCACATATTTTAACTTTCGGATATATATTTTAGGCATAACAAGAAATGGAGCGAAGAACTTAGTGTCAGTCCTCTACTCGAGAAAGTCTCCCATACTCATTCATCTCAGTCAATAAATGAACCAACGATACTTAACGGACAGATTTGCTATTTGGATTTTCTAGAAACGCCTTTTCGTACGAACGGTTGTAATAATGACAGTCCTAATGCATGCGAAAAAGGTCTATGAGAGAGTAGATAGGCGAACTTAAAGCATTTTCGCGATTCTTATAGCGACTTCTTCTCCTCAACACTAAGGTTGGTGGGCATTCCATTTCTTCCCGTTCAAAGCTCGTCTCTTGATTCTCCTCTCTGCTATGATTTTCCTTCGCCATTCCTTCCATCAAGGTAGTCAGTAAGAGGTGTCATATCCATCTTCTTTTTGAGATTGAATTGATCGGAGTTCCATTTTCTCCAACTCTTTCCAGCACATCGAGGTTGGTCCAAGGTATTTTAGTACTCTTCTCCAGCACCACAGTACAAAGGCTTCCATCTTATTTTTTCTGCTTTTCTTAAAGTCCATGTTTCTGAGACGTATGTGCACACACTCCATAAGTATTGTTTTGTTTTACCCTGCTTGTCACATCCGTTGTGCATCACACGTTATACGGCTACCAAGACATTTGAAAGTAGTGAATTGAATAAGTTTTTCTCCTTCGAAATAAATCTCGGCTTTCGGTTGCCCATCTCTCGGGAATTTCATTATTTTGGTTTTGATCCTATTTATTTTCATGCGCCAATCCATGTTCATTACTGCGACATAATGATATAAGTAGCCGAAGTGCCAGCTGATTATCAACGGGGAATATAGAATTAAGATTAAATAAAGTAGACAAAAGTTCCTATTTGTACCGAAGAAAATAGAAAATCTTTCAGGCTGCATTTTTCTATAATCGAGACTAAGAATAAAAATGTTTATAGAATTCATACATGGTTTTTTCTCTATTCAATTGATAAGTACAACACTAACTGCGACTCACGGAAACTATAGATAGCCAATTTAATAAATAAGTCGACTTTTTTATGATTGAACGGACATTACCCGATTGGGGAAGTAGAGTAGTATTAAATGCACCCCCTTTCATACGCCGAAAGGAGGCTCGCAGGGTAAGTACGTAGACCTATATATACTCAACCAAAAGCGCATTTAGTCGCTTCATTATTTTGAAATCCCGTTAGAAATATAAGGCTGTGAGAATCACTCCAATAATAGTCGTATATTTGTTGTCCATGCGATTCTTCGCTGTCAATTGTTCATAACTGCAAATGCTAAAATTTCATAACAAAGTTTCTCTTCTATTCTATCGTTAATTCTTGCTATACATTTTAGATGGAGATGAATTCTCGAATCGTTCTTAAAGGACAACGCAATATCTCGGATTCTAGAATTACATGGGCCGTCAAGTTGGTTTACATCCGCACATTTTTAGAAAAGGATAGAGTATTTCTCAAAATTATACCCGGTTAGGAAACAAAATCAATAATCCACGACAAACATAAAAATCTATTTTTACTTACCCTTCCTAAGGTGATTATCTCGATTTTATACGACTAATTTACTAATTTAATTAAAGCAAAAGAAAGTAATGAAGCAAAAGAAAGAATCCGTGTATTTATTATGAAAACGTTTTACACGACTTGGATCGAACTCATGACCGTTACTTTAACGAAAAGAGGCCAATTATCTGCGGGACTTCTAATTATGTGCAATGTTTAGTTATTGAGTCTTTGACGAACATACACTCACTCGTAAATTCATTCTGAAAGTTTTTGCGACTTTTAGTTTTCGAGTTTTAGGCGTACCCAACCTGCAAACTCTGCTAAGAACAAAAGACGATTTGGTCCATTAAATGCACCTGCCGATCCTTCCGCCACTGATATCCGGACCAAAAAGGAAACTGTTCATCGGCAGACACCGAGGCTACGTATCAGTTGCCAAAGGGGCAACACTAGACCGACATCCGAATTATTCGAAAAACTTTTCTACCACCAAATCACATCGACAGCGTAGACACCGGTGAAAGGTCATCCACGGTTTGAGCAGGACTGGAATTCACTGCGAAAAAAATACTGAACTCGTGGAGTACGTGTATGCCGATGTCCTCAGAGGCATGAATTCCAAATTAAAGACACAAATAAAGAGATGAAACGATTTTCAAGAAACATTCAAAAAGATCTCAAAGAGAGATGAATAAAAACCACCTTCGCGCGTTACCACAGAGGTGATTTAATGAACATAGTATTAAATTTAGAATTTACAGGGTTAAATAGAAAATATTGAGAGCGAAACGATAAGAAACGCATTAATCGACGGTATTGCTTTCCTTTGTGACTTCAGTTGGCTCATAAACATTATCCAGGGTTCAATTGGAGATCAAACAAACAGTTTTCAAGAATACTTACTAGGACTCAATCTTTCTTGATAGCTAAAATGATGGAGATGGGTTTAACTGTCGCTCGTGTCAGCAAAAAATCTTAGCCTAAATTTCAGTATTAGTATATTTAAAATCCCCTCCTCACCCTGCCACAGTTCATTGCCTCATCGGGGCGGAGGGGTGTTAACGGAGGTTGGAGGCGATGTAAAGCTCAGGTTCAAAGATACTAACAAGGCTTCAACAGTATCTCCGGAAAAATAGTGAGTGTGGCACTCATTCATTCACCAACCGGCAGTCAGACAGCCTGGTGAATCACTGTCTTCTACCCTCGAGGCGCAATTACAATTTATCATGATGAGCTTCTGTAATGGAAATTTATCCGGACGTAAAAGCACCACCCATTCGGATGTCCGGGAGGTGGTGGCATTACAGAGATGAAGAAAAGAAATAACCACCTACACTTCGCAACCTACAACTGCCGCAGCTTGAAGAGCGAAGATCGACTCCTGGAATTGCTCAATGAAGCAGAGAAGATAAAGTGGGATGTCATCGGACTCAGTGAAGTAAGAAGAAAATCAGAAGAACTGGCTACACTCAAGGAAGAGCATATTTTCTATTATA
>KZ309165.1:232150-248921 GCA_000376725.2 Ladona fulva | reverse complement strand
TCGCCTTCTCGGAACCGATCCTTGGCCCTCGCCAGGGGTTGCATCAGAGTCCTCCAACATCCCTTCTTTTCCGATCCCTCCCTTTGTCTTAACTTCCTTTCCTCGACCTTTCGCTGGACCTTCTTCTTGGACTCAAACCTTTTCTAAATTCGTTCCAACCCTTACCCTCTGTACTCTTTTCCGGTCACCGGACCAAACCCTTTCTAGATATTTCTCTGGACTCTTCCCGAACTCTTTCTACCCCTTCCCTTCCTCCCACTGCATTTTCCGTCGTGACCTCGGACAACGACCTGCGTCCCCCCGCCATTTTCGGTTACAAACATCGGAGATAGGAGGGAAGTCCTGGAGGTCAGAAGAGGAAGACGGTCGTGGGGGTGGATGGTCGCAGTGATGTTCGGTGAAGGACGGTCGTGGGGGTGGATGGTCGCAGTGATGGTCAGTGAAGCAGGGTCGTGGGGGTGATGGTGAGCAGATCGATTGGGGGGAGTTCAGCGTTGGGTGAGAAAGTCATCGGTCGTCTGTAGGTCGGTCGATCTGAGTGTCTGCACCTAAGGGTGTGGACGCAGGACCGATGAGTGTCTGCGCCACTCTGCGCGATGCGCTGTGTCCTACCGAAGTCTCCTCAAAGTGAGCAACTGACTGTGTTGTGAATATTTTGTACTGTTGTCAAAAGAGAATAAAACTCTCAAGCATGATTCGCCGTCTCAATGAATCTCGGCCGACCTGAGGATCGAACCACGCGAACTTATGTCGAACGCGACCGCTCGCGCGTCACGACAGTAGCGAGCACACCAAAAAGACCAAAGGATAAGAAGTTCAGCGACAGAACCAGAAAAATGATGAAACAGCGAAAGCAAGTGAACCACTCAGACTTGCCAAAGGAGAATATCAAATATGTCTAGCTGTGCAAGTCTATCAGAGTGGCAATGAAGGAAGATGTACGGAATTTTAACGAAAGAATTGTACAAGAAGCTATAGAGAACAACAAGAGTATGAAGAGGGTCAGACGACGCCTAGCAATAGGAAAGAAACAAATCTTGGTCGTCCAGAAAGAAGATGGCACANAATTTCTACGAAATATTAAACGAAATATTGCTGCCAAAATAAATTAATAAAATTAAAATTATAAATAAATTAAACACTTTTCTCTATGCAGTTACGCTAAGTTAACCACAATGCTGGAAACTAAAAGTAGTGCCTTTAGATGACTGAAGAAATTGCATTCCCCTTTTGCCCCTTTCATACAGTTGGAATCAGCTTACCTTGACGCCATTGACTACACAGTACAACCACAAAACTGCTTTTTTTAGTTTTGGACAGCCGCTCCTAAAAAGAGCACCTCTCATGTCAGCTCAAATAAGACATTGTGAGCGACGAGTGAAGGCAAATGGGAAGGACGGACCACCACTATTTTAAGGAAAACGAAAATCCATTCAAAAGGCAATTAAACACCCTATTTTCCAAGCACGTGATACATAGAATTTTCACACTTAAAAGTAAAACATACACTTCAAGAATTGTTGATTACCGCAAAGGTGGAATCTTCCCGGGAATGGATCCGACATTTTGGAAAAGACATTCAGAAATTAAATTTAAAATCCTGGCAACAGTCATTTAGTTGAGAGTACGTTATCAAGATTATAACATTACCCTATTCATCATTTATACGTTCATTAGGTGCGAGAAGTTCACTGCAATTCACATAAGCTACGCATTCGCCAATTATCAAATTATTTCAATTAATTAAACGAGCACTTGACACTTGTGGGTATTGAGGTGGAATGGATGGCTATGAATGTCGTTGCCATAAGCAACGGAGACAAACAGAAGGTGAAATTTCCTCCGAGTTTAGACTCCATTACAGTATTTTCCAACAGATAGATCGAATCCCTAGCGAAATAATAAAATTACGAATCAATATTATTTTCATTGACGAATTACATACTGCAAGTTGGCGCTGGACCCGGAGAAAGCTTTTCAAACGGATAAATAAATGCAAATAATAAAAGCAAGTCATATCAAATACGAGGAAGCATTTGAAATTGAGGCGTGTCATTGAAGGGAGAGATACTCTTGTCATGTGTACTGCAGTTAATCTCAGTCATACTCCTAAGCCCACTCAGGATGTCGATTAGAGCACTTTAATATGAGACATTATGTTAAAAACACCCGTCCATCAAAATACACTCTTTTCTCCTCACGTCATTACCAAGCACAGCACTGTCTAGGAAAAACACATTCTTCAGAATTTTAAACCAAATATGCAAGTTTAAAATACAAATACTAAGAAATTCATCCTTTTTAATCCTATCGTCTTTTGTGGGTCATGTACTTAACAACTTTACCCTCCACATATCTTTCCATTCTTCATAAATTCTTTCATCCTCGAAAATAATAAAAATTAAGTTTATACATTTACCTTAGAAAGTGTTCATTATACGAGGTTTCAGCCTCATCGTCAGGTTCAAGAGCAGAAAATGTGTGACATTGGGTCAAATCCATGGTCGTATAATAAACACTTTCCTCGGTATAAATTAATATTTGTTATTCTTCGGATGGAAAACTACCACAAAGCCGATTTCTTAGGTTCTAATTCTCCTGTCTCACTATTTATTCAAAGTTCCTCGACTTCGCCTCAATGGCGATGAGCACGGATAGCTCAAACACATTTGCAGGTTGTATTGCACGCCTGTAGGAAGATTCCTCGGTGATGCACAAGAATAATTTTCACTAAGAATTCTCAGGGGACAACTAAAATCCACTTCGTTTAACGAAAATACGTTCATTCAAACGCTATTTTCCCCTTTGAGCGACCGATTCCCTCATTTTCAGAAAACAGTATCAACTGTTTATTAAGAGCGACTTTGAGCCTATATTACTCTTATGGAATGAAAATGGATGTCATCTTTGACCCTACTTGATGTAACTATGTACCTTATTATCTTCGCAAATAGCACATTAAATATTGCTCAGTGTTATGTTTCCTCCGAATATGGGAGACTGTTTGGGTCGCATCAAAGGAGTTTCCCCCCTTCGGATGGATGCAGGTAGAGAGTGTTGGTGGGGCTGACACCACCCAATGAATACCACGGACACAATAGGCACTGGTTTTTCTCTGTCCACCCCTCACCCTACGAATAGATACCTGCCCTCTCCCAAACGAGTCAGTCAGGGTTACCAACATCCGAGACTATGCGCCCTTTCCCTCATTAAACCGAAGTATTCACTCCAATACTCGTGCAAAATATTCCACCAATGTTTACTTAGTGATTCGCTTTTCTAGGACAACGTCAAACCATACATGTTAACCCAGGGAAATCGCGACGAAAATGCAGCCGCATGGTATTAAATGGTCGATGAGTAAGTTTTAATTTAATTTAGTGTAGCGACGACAGAAGGCTCTTTTAGCGGTATTTTGGGCTCCCGGATAGCCAAATTGGTAGTGCTATCGTCTTTGGTATAAGCGGTGCGATTCCCGATACATGTGCAGAATGATCTCAGCTGTCGAAGCACTTTCAACAGTACTACTGCTACTGGTCTGTATTTCCAGAAAGCATAAGATAAGCAGGTTAGGGAGGTACAAGTTCGCTATTTTCATAACCCCTGCCATACGCTATGAGGCGGATTGTGGGGCACTAAAGTAAATTTCGCGAGATTATAGCGAAAACAGATAGGAATTAATCGTCTTAGGAATACCTATCAGGTATCTTATTAATAGGTTCAGTGTTTTCAGACCCCCTGCCAAACGCCATACGGCGGCTTGAGGGGTAGTAATGTAAATGTAAATGTAATCGAAAATACACCATTGCTAATACACCGATAAGGATTCCCTATCCTTGAACTTAAGGAAGTTTAATTCAAATTTGTGAAAGAACTGCATTGGGGAATGAAGAGATATTTTAAAGAATGTTCGAAACTCAAACTTGAAATCGGAAATACCTCAATCAAAGCTTTCGAACGAAAATTAAAAGAATTGAATATAATGCATATGAAAGCATGAATTTTAATAAGACTACAGATCGATTCCGATAGAATAGCTTACCATCGGAAGGTAATTTTTCCGTAGATAGGAAGTTACGAAGAACGGTGTGTTTATTGAACCTTTGCAATGTTGCGTAAGTGGGTTTAGATATTGAAAGTAATGAAACAGGAATTTAACGACTTCCTAAATGTTATTAGTGACTGTTTTATTATTCGGTGCTGATAATGTTTTCAGTAATATGTATAGATTTTTTTAGGGTGTTTTTCATTATTGTTGCCTTCATTTTCATTAATACAAAATTTGAAAGTAATTAATTAGTAAATTAATCGAAAGCGAACACCGAAGGGATCTGCGATGAATATTAATTAATCAAGTAATAAACTCATTCTTTCAGAACTGAGTTCGGATGCAGGTGATCCAAGTTACTCCTGATGCACCGCTTATTACTCCTTAGCAACTTCCCTTACAGAAAAACCAATCAACTCTAGAGTTAAATATTAAGCTAAGGGAGCATAATATGTTCTGCGGTAATTCCTGGGAATGTGAGCGGAAAGAAGTTTTCAATGAATATATGTTGTTTAAATCACCTAACCAAAGTTTGTGTGCGTTAAGTTCTTATCGAGGCTATAACTAAAAATCATAAATGCTAAGGAATGAAGAAAGAACTTTCAAGTTCTCCTTGCAACTTTGTTCCACAAATTCCGGCGAATATGATAGAATTTAATCATAAATGCCCTTTCCTTGCCTGCGATTTACCTCTTTGCTGCACTTTACTTCCTATTTACTTAATTACTTCCCTATTACGTTACGTTTTGAAAACTTTCACGGAATTGTGGATGGAATCAGAGAGGACATCGATCAGTGATGATTCAATATCATTTTCTAAACGTAAGACATACGTTAACGTATGTATATCTGTGTTTACGCGATAGAAAGATGAAATTATTGGCTCAGAGAAATTTCTGTTCTAATTAGAGATGTCGAGATGATCTCGCATGCAGAAAATGTATGTACAATGGAAAAATGAAAAGCAGCTACGATTTACAGGACGATATATTCGTTTCCAACGGAAATCCAATGAAAACTGTCGCCTTTATTCCGATGCTTTGAGTTAGGATCAAACTTTTTTCAGATCCAAGTTCCACTGTCGCTCGTATTTTCGGAACTTTGCATTGGGGAATAAATCGTACGATTTTGGTCGAGAGAATAAAACGCAAAATCGTTCTTTTCTCAAGGGGGAAAATTAATGATATTTCTCGTCTGATAAAGTTGTCCGTTCGTCAGAGCATTTTAATGATCCGTGAAATCTGATGAAAATGAAGACGAATAATGTTATTGGATTCAGAGAATTTTCAAGTAGTGTTAGAGGAGGTAAGTGAACCAAGTGAATCTATACAGAATAAGAAGGTACTAAAAGCGGCTCTAATTAACTAGAAGAGGGCGATAATTTGAAAATTGCACAGATAACGCGCTTGAGGTTCCGAAAAGAATTTCTGCACAATCTGCGCGGTGTCCATCCGTCCTTTCCTCCCCTTTTCGAAAACATGTTTGATGAACACAAGAGACAAACTGCATTTCTGAGAAACTCCATCACAACTCTCCGCATCTCTGGAAAGGATCGAACCCAGGAACTCATAACCCGTTTCCGTAATATTACCCGTCTTCAGACCCTTTTATTCCTCCACTCACTCAAACGCGTTAAAGTGAACGGATTTACATCGCAGTTGCTCCATGCGACGACATAAACTACAATTCACCTAATAATTGCAATTTTTCAGCGTTTTGCGGTCGATTGAATCATAAATTAACCATTTATGTCTAAAACATAGTATACTTCTTTCACTTTTTGCAATTACCGTCATTACTGCTTCCGATCCAATTGCTATTAAATGAACTCTTCTTCAGTTAGCAATCCAAAGATTGGTTTGCAGCAGTTGTTTTCCGTCTCCACTGCCCCCGATCTTGCACAAGTCTCTTTATACGCGTTGTTGCCCCTGATTGAGCCCTCCAGTATTATTGCTAACAACCATTTGCGTCTTAGGATGTGGCCTATCCAGGAGTCTCGTCTCCTTCTCATTGTGCTCCACAGGCATGGCACTTCTTCAGCTCTCTGTAATACCTCTTCATTGGTAACCTTATCTACCCACAATATCTTGAGGATTCTCCGGTAGCACCACATCTCAAATGCCTCTATCCGTTTTCTTATGGAAGTCTCGCTTCCATAAAGTAAGACGCTCCACACAAGGAGGCGTTTTCTTAGACACAAGTTGATATTGTTGGATGTGAACAGCGTTTTCTTTTTATTAAAAGCCGCCTTTGCCTGATTAATCCTCCTTATGAGGTCTTTATCACTTCGACCATCTGACGTGATTTTGCTTCCGTATGAAAAAATGAAAATGAATAATAGATGAACTCTATCAAGAGAATAAGGAATAATCGTTTTACAATTTTGTTTAAGCGTCTGTAGCAACCGGGTTTTGATAATAGCAAATTAGATGTCTGTGAATTGTTTTGCAAAGTAACAGTAGAAGAATGTATATTTAAAGATATTTAGAGGACTGATGAGCAAAGTTGCCAATTGCATTTGTTAACATAAATAGACAAAGTTGTTTAGTTAGTAAATGCAGGCTAATTTTAATAGGTAGTATTCGTTCAACGTAACCAAAAATTTACGAATAATTTAAGACTTGCTAAACGCAGTTATATTCACCGTGTGGATGTAAGAATATGTTTTGTTAATGGAATCATTACACTGAGTATATATCATATTTTCAATTCGAAAACTTGAAATTGTTATAAATTCTTACTACTTAATGTTTCATTTGATAGGAAACGCATTTATTCCAAGGTTCAGAGACCTAAGCAAATTTATCCTCTCTTAAAACTTGAATCCGAGTTCCTCTAGTATCAAATCGTAAATTTTTCACGATGTTCAAGAATCGATCCCTGGGCATAGTGCTGGAGAATATTTTAGAGCCACACGTTTTGTCTCAACTACTGTTCATTATGTGTATTTTTCGTTCAATATTTCTTACACGACAGCATTTTCAAACTTTTCCTTTGAACTTTTGGATAGTAATAAAAAAGTCAAAATATATAAAAACTCCAAGCTAAATATCACTATGTAACGCTCAAAAAAGGCAGAAAAGAGTAAAGGAAATGTCAAAATTTGATAGTACAATAGTTTGAATTGATAGCCCTGCGCTGTCGTGTAGAAAAACAAATAAAAGTCTATTCTAAATAACTCCATGATAAATTACTTACTTGGAAATGAAAATCTGATATTTTCCTTCAGTTAATAGTCAGAGAAGTTGGCCACCCTACTTCCTAATCATATATATAAAAAGCAAATGTCTGTCCGCCCGTCCGTCATGTCTGTCCGTCCCACTATTTTTCTCAGAAGCGGCTTTACTTAGATATCTGAAACAAGCGGCATCGTGTTTCTTCGATGCCGAAACCCCTAGGAAAACTATTCTCATTCCTGTTAAGGCCCGGGTTCGAACCCAGGAGCCCATAATACGTTTCCATACGAGATGAAGGCAAATTATGTTTTCGTTACCTGCAGAGGTTGTTTCTTTTACAAAATTAAATTAGAAACAATAGTCCTAGTAAATTGAGACAAGTGTCACAAGAATGGAAAATGATCATAGATTCTTATTTTAGTCATGAAATATTGATATAGATCCGAACTTTCGAGGATTTTGATAAAAAACACGGAAATTTCGTTAAATATTTGTGAAATAAACAATCCATCCCTTTGACAACTAAGGCCATTGTTGAATGTTAATTTCATGAATTATCCCATATAAATGCACGGGGATAATCAGTTCTTATAATTTTTATAAGAAATTTACGTAAAGTAGGCTTTCCTGACTTGAAAACAGTAGAATAAATATTATAAATAATGGTAAGAAATATATNACAGAAAATGTTGAAGAGGAAAACCAAGAAGAAACACAAAACTCAGAAAATCCCCCCTCTATTCTCCCAGAAGA
Source organism: Ladona fulva (assembly GCA_000376725.2). Taxonomy (NCBI): domain Eukaryota; kingdom Metazoa; phylum Arthropoda; class Insecta; order Odonata; family Libellulidae; genus Ladona; species Ladona fulva. Next base: position 240,944 of record KZ309165.1, on the reverse strand, counting down.
AGTAACAGATGCCATCAAGAAGATGAAGAATGAAAAGGCAGGAGGAGCTGATGGATTTTAAGCAGAATATCTGAAACTTGGAGTTACAGAAATTTCTCCTGTCCTAGCGCAGTTATTCACTAATTGCCTCAGACAAGGGAGAATTCCGAAGGAATGGAACTATGCAAAGATTGTCCTTTTGCACAAGAAAGGAAGCAAGGAAGATTTGAAAAACTACCGACCCATCAGCCTCCTTCCTGTTATTTACAAAACATTCGTGAGAGTAATAGCTGCACGTCTGAAGACATCCTTGGCAGCTGCCCAGCCCAGAGAACAAGCTGGATTTCGCAAGGGATTCAGCACTATGGACCACATCCACACGCAGCAAGAAATAATCGGCAGAATGAACGAATACGAGATACTACTAGTACTCTGCTTCGTGGACTATACCCAGGCCTTTGACTCGGTAAGTACCTCCTCCACACTGGAGGCACTGGGGAAACAAGGGATAGATACCAAGTACATCCAACTTTTACGCAGCATCTACAAGGACGCCACAGCCTCTGTAATGCTGCATGAAGAAACAGAGGANTTAAAGTGAACGGATTTACATCGCAGTTGCTCCATGCGACGACATAAACTACAATTCACCTAATAATTGCAATTTTTCAGCGTTTTGCGGTCGATTGAATCATAAATTAACCATTTATGTCTAAAACATAGTATACTTCTTTCACTTTTTGCAATTACCGTCATTACTGCTTCCGATCCAATTGCTATTAAATGAACTCTTCTTCAGTTAGCAATCCAAAGATTGGTTTGCAGCAGTTGTTTTCCGTCTCCACTGCCCCCGATCTTGCACAAGTCTCTTTATACGCGTTGTTGCCCCTGATTGAGCCCTCCAGTATTATTGCTAACAACCATTTGCGTCTTAGGATGTGGCCTATCCAGGAGTCTCGTCTCCTTCTCATTGTGCTCCACAGGCATGGCACTTCTTCAGCTCTCTGTAATACCTCTTCATTGGTAACCTTATCTACCCACAATATCTTGAGGATTCTCCGGTAGCACCACATCTCAAATGCCTCTATCCGTTTTCTTATGGAAGTCTCGCTTCCATAAAGTAAGACGCTCCACACAAGGAGGCGTTTTCTTAGACACAAGTTGATATTGTTGGATGTGAACAGCGTTTTCTTTTTATTAAAAGCCGCCTTTGCCTGATTAATCCTCCTTATGAGGTCTTTATCACTTCGACCATCTGACGTGATTTTGCTTCCGTATGAAAAAATGAAAATGAATAATAGATGAACTCTATCAAGAGAATAAGGAATAATCGTTTTACAATTTTGTTTAAGCGTCTGTAGCAACCGGGTTTTGATAATAGCAAATTAGATGTCTGTGAATTGTTTTGCAAAGTAACAGTAGAAGAATGTATATTTAAAGATATTTAGAGGACTGATGAGCAAAGTTGCCAATTGCATTTGTTAACATAAATAGACAAAGTTGTTTAGTTAGTAAATGCAGGCTAATTTTAATAGGTAGTATTCGTTCAACGTAACCAAAAATTTACGAATAATTTAAGACTTGCTAAACGCAGTTATATTCACCGTGTGGATGTAAGAATATGTTTTGTTAATGGAATCATTACACTGAGTATATATCATATTTTCAATTCGAAAACTTGAAATTGTTATAAATTCTTACTACTTAATGTTTCATTTGATAGGAAACGCATTTATTCCAAGGTTCAGAGACCTAAGCAAATTTATCCTCTCTTAAAACTTGAATCCGAGTTCCTCTAGTATCAAATCGTAAATTTTTCACGATGTTCAAGAATCGATCCCTGGGCATAGTGCTGGAGAATATTTTAGAGCCACACGTTTTGTCTCAACTACTGTTCATTATGTGTATTTTTCGTTCAATATTTCTTACACGACAGCATTTTCAAACTTTTCCTTTGAACTTTTGGATAGTAATAAAAAAGTCAAAATATATAAAAACTCCAAGCTAAATATCACTATGTAACGCTCAAAAAAGGCAGAAAAGAGTAAAGGAAATGTCAAAATTTGATAGTACAATAGTTTGAATTGATAGCCCTGCGCTGTCGTGTAGAAAAACAAATAAAAGTCTATTCTAAATAACTCCATGATAAATTACTTACTTGGAAATGAAAATCTGATATTTTCCTTCAGTTAATAGTCAGAGAAGTTGGCCACCCTACTTCCTAATCATATATATAAAAAGCAAATGTCTGTCCGCCCGTCCGTCATGTCTGTCCGTCCCACTATTTTTCTCAGAAGCGGCTTTACTTAGATATCTGAAACAAGCGGCATCGTGTTTCTTCGATGCCGAAACCCCTAGGAAAACTATTCTCATTCCTGTTAAGGCCCGGGTTCGAACCCAGGAGCCCATAATACGTTTCCATACGAGATGAAGGCAAATTATGTTTTCGTTACCTGCAGAGGTTGTTTCTTTTACAAAATTAAATTAGAAACAATAGTCCTAGTAAATTGAGACAAGTGTCACAAGAATGGAAAATGATCATAGATTCTTATTTTAGTCATGAAATATTGATATAGATCCGAACTTTCGAGGATTTTGATAAAAAACACGGAAATTTCGTTAAATATTTGTGAAATAAACAATCCATCCCTTTGACAACTAAGGCCATTGTTGAATGTTAATTTCATGAATTATCCCATATAAATGCACGGGGATAATCAGTTCTTATAATTTTTATAAGAAATTTACGTAAAGTAGGCTTTCCTGACTTGAAAACAGTAGAATAAATATTATAAATAATGGTAAGAAATATATTGAAATATTATGATCTTACGGCGGAATTATTTTGTGCTTAGGAGGACCAGATATATACGATAATAGATATATTTTTGACATGTTTTACGGGGGCGTTTACTAGTAGTTTATAAACTTATATTGGATCCCAAAGTGTTTCGACAATTCATACTAAGAAAATCTGTGCTCATGAAACCTCTTTATTTATAAATAGAGTAAGGACATGACACCCTACTTAGAGATACGTTCCGAATGTTGGCAGCCCTGCCTTATGAAGTTGGTACCCTTGAAATGAAATCATAATTGTTCAAGAAAGATAATTACAACTAAGTTCGAGATATCAGCTGGAGATTTATCTGAGAAAATAGTTGTAAGAAATGTTATAATTATTAACATTAATAGTTGGTAACCCTGCTAAGAAATGGATTTTAAAAATTAACAAAGGCCATATACCGATTTGGCGTGGCCAAAAGCTGCACTTGAGAAATTTTCATTACAAAATTCGAAAAGTTTCCGGCCCTCGTTTTTGTATGAGATTTGTTCCTGAGATTGAACGAGTGCTTTTCCATATTTGTCCTAAGATGGAATAGCATTTTTTATTGAAACATGACTGACTTTTATCAATGCATCGGACCTACTACTGCATTTTTCTAAAGTATGAGGTTCATCGGTCTAGTTTTACCACGAACATTTTTTAAGAATATTATTCTGTAAATTTAGGACATCAGTCCGCGTTTTGTTTAATAAATGAAAATTTAAACAAATGAAAAGTTAAAAAATGTCATAATTGTTTACTTAAATATCCATTCTTGAAGAATTGCTAAAAATCTGGCTCATGAGAGGCAAATAAGTATTTAAACGGGAATTAAAAATCTAGGGGTAGATGACCTCTTCCCGTCCTTCTAGGGAGGGCGAAACTCCCAGTTGATCAGGAGTTGATGTTTTGCGGTACGTAAATAAGATTGATGAGACTGATTTATAAATATTTTAGCCATTGTACGACAAATTCACGTACGTCATATTTGCTTCTCGGTTTCAGTGCTCAATTTGCAAGGACGCGTCCACCTGTATTTAAAATGTGCGAAGAACTCAACTGATCGGAAGGTTACATAGGAATAATAAAGCACAGCAGAAGATATCGCCTTTGCGTTAGGGATTGCAACTTGAGTTATGCGACGAAAAAAATATATTATCCAAGATGCCTTATACAAATAAAATAAATGTAATGGTTCGTCCGACACATCCTTGCTCAAAAGCGCTCAAATTACCGCGATTTAACCGTTCAAATGACGATTTGAACGATTCCCCCCTTCTTGTGAGTGTTTTTCTTCTGTGGTGAAATTTTTCCCATGCTCTAATTTAGGTTTCAAAACCCACAAAGTGATTTTCTTCTATGCCCTCTTTTAAGCTATCACTTATGAAATTCTTATGACGAAGGGTTAGATGTAAGAAGAGACTTGATATTCCCAATCTTGCACGAATAATTATTATTATGTCACCGATGCAGCAGTATCTACAAAACCACACTCCAAACTAAACCAAGCATTTGCACTTCCTGTGTATGATCACCAATAACGAAAATATCGCATATATATAAATACAGAGGGTACGGAATCTGAGGTTAGAAATATATCAATCGCAAATTATGAGGAACACCAAGAAAGAGGCCGGCACCATGCATTGGTGAGTTCAGGGGAAGGAGACCAACCCATTGGATGGCTTTGTAGAGCAAGCTATTCAGCAGTAAGAACCAAGAACTGGGCGTTCGAAAAACCCGATCATTTGAAACTTAATTTGCATTATTCGTACTTGGCCTCTTAAAGTACGACGAGAGTAAAAAGCAAGCGGACGCTATTTTCCTTGATATCAATATAGATTTCTACAATTTCGAGTCCGTGACTACAGAAGAGTTTCAAAATTAATATTGGAAGGGATTAAAAAGGAATTAATTCTCTGGATATAGGACTTCCTCTAAGAGAGAGAACACCAAGGCGCTAGCTCGGATTAAGTCAAAGTTACTTCAGGCGTGCCTCAAGGCAGCGTAATCGGACCTCTTTTCTTCCTGATTTATATCAATGACCTGAGCGACGAGATTGATATCAATGTGAGGGTAATTGTGGAGGCCTCTGTAACATACAGAGAAATAACATGAAACGAAGATGGCAACTACATCGCAATGTAAATAAATACTCTACAGTAAACTTCTTCGAAAGGAAACAATTGCGCCAGGACTACCCGAAAAAAATTGGTGGAATGTATAAAACTGTAGTCAAATGAGTTGAATGTCTCAGAATCACACTTATAAATAAGTGAAACTGGAGAACACACGTATACTCGAAAAATATGCGGTGAAGAAACTAAAAAGCTTGGTTTTATAAAGCGCATTGTAGGCAGAAATGATAAAATGGTTAGAGAGTGATGTTATTTCCCTTTAGTTAGACCCCATCTAGAATATGCGGCGAGTATATGGGACCAGCACATGAATGTATGCTCGCGAACTCGAAAAATTGCAGCGCAAGGCTAAAGCCGGCGCCACACGATGCTACGAACACCTTCCAACGTTGGACGTTTGATAGTTCGTAGAACTGTGTAGCGGATCTTCGAACCTACGAGCTTCCAATGTCAAGCGTCAAACGTTCGTGTTGGAAGATGTTCGGGCCGTTGTCGGTCTTTTTGTCCCGAGTCAAAGGAGGTCTCGAACATTTGAGGGAACTCGGTTGGGCTGTTNGCAAGGCAGAACACTACCACCCGGTAAATGGGATGTCCGGGTTTGATGCAACACCCTTTATCTCTGTAGCTCACATTCAAAGGTGGCGCGAGAAATGTCAACTAGATCTCAATTCAAGTAAATGCTTTGTTGTTGATTTTTTCGAAAGGAAACTATTGCGCCAGAATTACCCGTATTAAATTAGTCGAATTAATATAAATGCAGTCGAATTAGTTGAACATCTCGGAATCACTCTAACAAGTAACTTAAAGTGGAGCGCACATATTCGAAAAATCTGCAATATAGGAACTAAGAAGCTCGGTTTTATAAAGCGCATTGTAGGTAGATGCGATGAAAGGGTTAGAGAGCGATGTTATTTCACATTAATTAGGCCCCATCTGGAATATGCGGCGAGTACATACATGGGACCCAGCGGATTAAACGAATGCTCGCGAATTCGAAAAAGCGCAGCGCAAGGCAATACTTATTGTTAAAAAGTGCTACGACAGAAAAGCAAGCGTTACGCAAATGCTCTCAGACGCAGGTTGGGAATCCTTGAAAAAAGGAGATTAGGCTGCGGTTGCTTGATAAATTTAGAGGAAGTACATATGCGGAAGACGTAATTGGTATTATGGGATCCCCATGTTCCTTCGGCCGATCCGAAAATGAGCGTAAAATAAGAGAAATAGATACGAGGACAAGTCGTTTTAAGAACTCATTCTTTCCGCGAAAGATACGCGACAAGAATAAAGCTGAAGAGGTTACTCGAGCGTTTGGCGTTTACACCCCCTGCCACACGCCGAAAGGCGGCTTGCAAGGTATTTATGTAGATGTAGATAGCCCTTCCATCAGCGTTTCTTTATTTCTTTAACAAATGAAGGAAAAGCTAGCGCTCGAATTTCTTTGAGATACAGTTTTCAGCATCTCTAATTAAGGCACGAATTGTTGTACTTTTACTTAGAGTAGAGAAGTGCCAAATACGTTTCTTTATAGGATAATATTGATTAGTCGCAGTTTAGCATAATGGGGATTTCAGAGCATAACCTCGTCATCTATTTTTGGCGCACGAATTCGCAACTGCTCGCATTTCTTCGACCATGTCGATGTTTCCCTATAAAAAAGAGAGTCAATCGCTTAGAATCAAATCTTAGGAGAAATGTCTTCTTCCTCAGAGCAGCCCACGGAAATTTTGTATTTTCTCTGAGGGACACCAACAGAGTCGTTTTTATTTTAAGTGACTCCTCCGTCGCCTTACAAGAAACCCTGAGATGGACCAAGAGTCCTTATTTCCACAAAACTCTTTCCAAAAAAGAGGCGAACGCGCAGAAAAAAAACACAAAGCGTTGGGTTTGTTTGTCCCTCGTGGTTTGTGGGAGTGGCGGAGAGAGGGCAAATATTTGGCAGACGTGTGAAGAGGAAAAAGGGACTTGGAAGCAGCCATTCGTACGTGTTAGACGACGTCGGAATTTCAAATGCCCTTTTCTCACAAAAGAGATGCGCAGATTGGGGATCTCATTTGGAGTACACCTCAATGAGAAGAATGCATCGACCAATGGATTGAAAGTCACTTCTTTCCGAAAGTTGGTCAGCTGTTGGCATAACTTTTCTTAGGTTTATTCTTATCCTAAAATTTCTTGCTTTGGCATTTATTGTTTTCTAGTATTCCTATGGAATTAAAAAGAGGGATGAAAAGCAAAAGAATGCCGAAAGAATACAAACGACCAATAGATATCGATCCTTCTTCCCTTTCACTTTGTAATTTCTATGTAGCATAACGTAATGTAGGTGTAAGTAGAGAGCGGTAGTGTCGTTAAAAAGCAGAGGGGACGGGAAAGAAGGCACTCGAAGGTATGAAAAACACGAGCAAATCTACTGATGGGAAGAAAGACTTTGTGTAAGCAAATGAAGTCATGAAATCAGAATTGAAAACACCAGCTATATCAAATCGAATAAACTGCAATAGTTAATCAATTTCTGCAATAGTTCATCAAAAAGAAAAGAAAGGGCAATAAGAATAACATAACTTTAAAAATAAAAACAAAAATTCAGTACAAACAATCCTGAAAAGAATGTACTACGTTCTAATAAGTACGAGGAAGAAAAGACGCGATTTAATGATTGCTAATGAGAATAATCACCGCAAAAGATATCTACGCACCCTTTTTATAAGTTGCCATAGAAATTGCTCGTCTTGCAGATTAATAATTAGAATATACGTATATCTCTTAATATAGACGCTTCTCCGGATTGAAATTCACGACATCGATATAAGATATACAATTCTATCGTATGCCGTAAAGAATGTTGTCCTAATGGCCCCAGGTTTGATGCCAGGACACTTCATAAGGACAAATTTCAAAAACTCGTTTAGGATTTTTTTCCATTAAAATAGAATGTTCAAATTTACGGAATCGTTTGAAGATCTTGCATTCTATCGAATAGCGTAATGATTTTTCTCCTAGAGGCCCCAGGTTTGATCCTAGGACAATTCTTTCGAGGCCAGGGCACGTTAATTGCTACTCAATAAGGAATGCACAAGCAATTCGGATGATATTTTAGCTACTTCCCGTTTCGATTTTTCCTCGATAATTAAATGTTACCCTTTTATCAGCACCAAAGCCGTAATAAAATTGGCCAAATACCGCAAATGCATTGGTGTGAGGCAGTCGGTATATAATTATCATCCCTTTCGATCATAAACGGTACTTCCGAATTGTCGTCTTGAAACCAATCAGATAGTGCTAGATTTGTAAATCCCTGCAAATTGCCGGTAAAGTATGATAGGCAGTGTATGCCAGTAGCAGGCGGTGTGTTGCAGGCTGTTACAGGAGAACATGGACTAAGCCAGAGAAATGGACGACGTAACCGCCTGGTAGAGTTTACAGAGTGCACCAATGTGTACATAACGAATACATATTTCAAGAAGAATCCTAGAAGGAAGTGGACTTAAAAAGGTCCTAATGGAGTAAAAAACGAAATAGACTACATATTGGTTAACAAACTCTACTCTACTAATTGTGAGGTACTAAACAACTTCAACACCGGCAGTGACCAAAGGATAGTTAGATGCAGAATGAAGATTAAAGTAAGAATGTAGCAAAGAAGATGGTCTCAAGCAGGAAACAGGAGGTAAGTATTAGAAAATTAGAAGAAAATAGGAAAGAGTTCCAGCTGGAACTTAGAAATAGGTTTTCAGCACTTCAAGAAGTAGAACTGGAAGCCAAAGTCATGGAAGTCGTGAAAGCAGCGGCAGAAGAAGTAGCAAGTACACCAAAAAGACCAAAGGATAAGAAGTTCAGCGACAGAACCAGGAAA
>KZ309165.1:207069-219388 GCA_000376725.2 Ladona fulva | reverse complement strand
TGAAGGAAATATTCTCGGGTTTCCCACCGGGTCGCGTCTCTCCATGTTGTCGACGTTTCGGCTGCATACGCTCCAGCCATCATCAGGAACTGGTTCCTGATGATGGCTGGAGCGTATGCAGCCGAAACGTCGACAACATGGAGAGACGCGACCCGGTGGGAAACCCGAGAATATTTCCTCCATCACTTTTATTGCTTGCATCTACCCAACTGTGCCCTGTTCGACTCCAGACGAATTAAAGAGTTTTAAAAAGAAAAGTTATTAATGTTCATTTTTATCGTTTGCACGGTTTCATTTGCAAAGTTAACTTATAAAGAATAGTTTCACGAAATAAAGATTTCTGAGAAACGAACCAAATTTGAAAGTAGAAGAGGTTGTAGGTCTATGTAGATCTCCAATATCTTGTGCTTGGCCAAGAAAATAGAATATATTATATTTTTAAATGCTTCTAATAATCTTACAAGATTATGTTAGCTTAATTGTTAGGTTAAAATGCTAAACTGGCTAGTATTTATATATTAGGAATTAGGGTACGAATAGCTTGCGAATCCACATTATAAAGCAGAGTGTGGGTGTGTATGTTCGCCTAAAACTCGAGAACCAGAAGTCGCAAAACTTTCAAACTATGTACGTACATTATTAAAAGTATACAACCCGCAGATAACATGCTACCTTTCATTTACTTAACGCTCCCAGGTTCGATCCCAGACGAGTGAAACGTTCCCATAGAAATTCACTTGTTTCTCAATTCATCGGTTACTTGCTTCACTTTTTTGAGAAATTAAACCAATAAAATTATTCGTACAAAATCGAGACAAGCAGCAAAAGAAGAGAAATTGAATGAAGACTTTTATTCGTGTCGTATTAAATATTGTATTAGATTCGAATTTTGACAAACGCCCGAAGATTTTCTAGACCTTGAGGCTATAAAAAAGCAGTTTCCCTGGCGACCAATGCGATTATTGAATCTGACCTCATGCAATTACCCACAAGAATACATTAGACAAAGGACATAGGGCACAATTACTATGGTAGTTCTCAATTTTTCTCCATTATTCCTTATTGATCAGTTCAGCTGTTTCAGTGTGGATGCATGCGTGAATGTTCGCCTAATACTAGAGAACCAGTAGTTGTAAAACTTTTTCTTTCTACTGTAGTATTGGAATGAATATTTTGTCTTTATGAGCATCATAAATTAACTAGCAACTGCATTTCTAAAGATATACCTATTAGCTAGCTTTCCTGTTCAGTGACTTTAGATCGCTTTTTAAATTTACATCTACATCTACATCAATACCCTACAAGCCGCCTTTCGGCGTGTGGCAGGGGGTGTAAACACCGGATGTACGACCTATTTCTTTATTTAAATTAGGAAATTAGAATTTTTGGAAATCAATAAGTTTAATTTGGATGCGAAAGAGTTGTATGATGGATAAGCACTCCTTAAAACGGCGTAGAACTTCTGCCGATTACCATTAGTTGATTTGTGCTTGTTTCTGCGATTGATCTCAGATGTCACTCTATTTTCAAATTTACTTCAAAGCGATTCTTTCACAAAATGATACGGTGTCATTTAATTCTACATTTTTCAATTGATTTACGAAACAGCTTCTTCGAGACTTCCGCAATTAATGTATAGACGTTTAATATTTACAGAGCGCATACAAATCAGACTGAGTTTTCTATTCCACTCTTTTCAGATAATAAATATGGAATTGCAGAACAGTTCAGAGCAAATGTGTTTCCCGAGGGCTCTCCTTTCGCCGGAAGACTCATTTGTCAGCCACTTTTGCCCTTTCTTGTGACTTTAATGATTTCGCATTCATTCAACCCGTATTTTGGAGTAACTAAAAGAAGTCTTCGAACGAGATATCAGTTCTCTTCAAATAATAGCCGCTTTGTAGAATGAATTGGAAGCTGTCGCGCAATTAAAGCGAAACTAAACTAACCCTTTTATTTTCAATCCGTTTTCTTCATCGATTTGTTAACGTTTTGAGATTTTTTATGCTTAGTCCGTTGATTAATTGGCATTTACTACAAATCAATTTCAGTGCCATTACCTTTCACTTTAAAAAAATTGCGTAACGATTAAATCAAAAGATGAAGATAAACTACTCGAAAAAAAGACCGCGTTTTCACCTGCATTATTTCATTCTTATTTATTAGCCTGGGTTTTTTTCTATGGAATAGTGCAAGTGCGGCTGGCTAACGTTTTTCGATCGTAAGTAATAGCCCCCTTCCACATTCCAACGATACTTCCGCTGTCACGGCCCATGATGCATTGCGAGGACCCCTTCGGGGAAATACATCTGATAAGCAAAGCAACATCCCATATGGACGGCCTGCAACGGCAGTTATTTATCACGTTCTCTTTCCGGTCTTCGGGTTCTCGTTACACCCACAACATCACTATTTCTGTTGGAAGCGCACTTCCAGGTCGGAGAACATTTAAGGAAATACCAAACAGATTTGCAAATTTAAAGAAGCGGAGAAAGCTGCTGTTCGTTTTAACGATCGATCCTTAATGATAAAGAATTGAAGGCATTATGGTCATTGATATGAGAAATATATATGAAAAAGTAATCGTCGTTCGTTATTTTATAACCGTCAAGTATACTATCGTTTAAATTTCAGCTATTTACACAATAAATAATGAAACAGCAATTGCTTGAGCATTTTTACGTTTCTTACTTCGGTACTTCAATCGAAGGCATCGATTTTCGAAAGAGAAATGATTATTCTTTTTTGGCATTAAATGTCAAAATGGAAATTTGTCGCAATAATATGATTCCGTGAATTACGAAGAAGATTCCATATAAAAAGGAAAAAAGTGAATTGATCAGCAGCATCACAGTTGAATCTGTGATGATGCTGTCGAAACCGTGCTTTCCTATCAATCTCAAATGGATTACGAATTTAGGCCGAAGTGAAAAGTAGTCCCGGAAATTTAAATTGAAGCGCATCCGAGTATTCGATGCGAGAAAGAGTGGATGATTTCTCGAAGAAAGATGTCTTATAATATTGATTTACACTATTTTTATATATGACATCCAACAATATTTTCTATATTTTCATAATCCAATGTGTGTAATTCTCATCGATTCCTTTGTAGGGAACTTCTGCACTGCATCTAACTTTCGATTTTATTTAACTCGTTTTTACAGATCTGATCAGTTGTTTGAGCATTATTTTCCCTCCCTCCTTTTACTTTCATCTATTTTTATGCTTATTCTTCGGATTTTAACACATATCTTTTACATTCTTTTCATAGCAGTGAACCGTTTTCTTCCAACAATCTCTCTTATGTTTTCTTTATGCACAACCGTTTTTTAAGTCCACTGTTTCGGACTCAATATTGCGCTATATGTGATGAGATAACGGCTGTTCTTATTCCTCTCTCATCATTTTTCTAAAGATTTTCCATTGTATTACGATTTAAAATTATAGCATTTTAATTGACGATAGAAGAGATGGGAGAAGAGAAATCACAATTTCACAACGAAGACCTTACAACGAGTTCTATTATTGTCATCCGTGTGGGTTTAAAATAAAATTGATGAGCTGTACACAAAAAAATTGAAGATCATTCCGAAAATTTACTTAGTGAAGTAAATGATTACGAATAAATAACTCATAATTCTAAAATAACTTCAAATATTCGATTTATGATGATTCATTTAATTTAATTTTTCTAATCAATGAATTGATACTCCAACCCTAAAGAAATTACCACATTTACAACTTATACTAGGACAACTTATTTGGAGCATTTCATTTCACTATTGCTTGAAAAAAATTGAGGAATCGTTGGGCAGTATCGCGTGTCGAATATATATTTTGGCGGAAACATCAATCCATTTCGAATTTCATAGTATTGCCATGACCAATTGTGTTTTAATATCGAAAATGCTTGTGATTTCAGCCAATCAGATCCGTCATCATCCCGTGGCGTTTGTCTTCTCAACGCGTCCATGGCATTTCTCATATGACCAGTTTGTTGTTCCGCCGAAACGATTGAAAAATATTCAGCCCGTATTTCCTCAGGGATGCTCACTTTCCAGGAAAGCGCCTCATTAGCAGTGTTCATCCCAAGAGTCCTTTCAGTTCATTGCCGAAGAACGTCCAACAGCGAATCCGCAGTGAAATAAATCGTCCAGTCAAACTATCTCCGCACTGCCATTATGTCTCGCAAATAAAGTGTCCACCTATGTATCTTTTGTGCATTTACTTTTTTCGTAGTCTACTTAATTTCTTTACGTGAATTTCATCCCAACATTTATTTCTCCCATCTACATGTCGATAAAAGGCAAGGGAATTCATTTAGAAGTAGATGCATGCGGTTCCTCAACTTTGAGGTACGCTCACGGTGAGGGATCATCTGGAAGAAGCTCGCTGGCGTTGTTAAGCAATTCGAGAGTGAGCCTTCGTTAGAGGGAAAGGGTTCCGAGTAATGCCCTTTCCGCTAAATCTGATTGCTTTTTTTAACCTATTGCAGATGTTTATAAATTCCAATTTTTCACAGAATCATGACTTTCCGACCAATGCAAATTCATTCTCCTTTCTTTGGAATCACAGCGTTCTTAGCACCTCCTGGATATTTTGGAATTTCCTTTGACGTACCGCAAAACAGCTTCCATTCTTATCGTAGTTCCGGTGTTAGAATACCTGCGCGGAAAGTGGGAGTCCTAGGTTCGAGTCCCAGTCACGTCGCTATTTTTTCCACTTGTTATTCCTTATTCGACTCGTTTTGGCGAACGATTTGTACGATCACAAACAACCTTCCCTTAATACTCTTATAATGAAATGTAATCCTCTGCAAGGCTTCGTTATTACTATGCAATATTTAGTTATTTCTAAAGGTAACTCCGTTAAACTTAGTAAGTAGTCATTTTCCCTAACAATAAGATCATTTAATCAACATTTCGAGGCAAAAATGTTTTTCCAAATACAAATACAATATTTTAAGGTCAGACTTTGAAATGATTTCATTAAAATCAAAATTCTATAGAAATGTGAATTTCTCGATGCTGAAATATCGTCATTTGAATAAAAAAAATTCCCATAAAAATAATTTAATCACAAAAAATCACTTAATACAATCTATTGACTTCACTTCTTGCATGGGCTCCCGGGTAGCCAAGTGGCCAACGCGTTTGACTTCAACAATAGCGGCCCCGGGTTCGATTCCCGGTGGGGGACTACGTGCGAAATGACCTAAGTGGTAGAAGTTCTTTTAGTAACACTACTTCTTTTTTGCTAAATGGGAAATATTTTTATACGAAAAATTAATAATACTTCCTATAAATCACTTCACTATTTACTTTTTCACCGAGAATTAATTTGCAATTATCGATAATAGTTTTTCAGTTTTAAGAGAAATTGAAATGTAAAAGAATAAGAGGAAAACTGATGTTCAATTTCAGAGCCGAGTTGGCCTTGATCACCGTCAATATTGAAGTCTGAAAATCCGATTTCCTGGAGCTCGATTCTTTATAGAGAACCACTTTATAGTGATCCGCTTTCTCTCAACATAGATTCGCTATTAATAAATAGTGAAGTCTTTTATGATACACGAAATGATGGTCTCGATAAATCTCAAGAATTCTCGGAATTGAGATTTTTCCGTCTCTGAATGCTGATCGTTTCAAAATGTTGGGAATTTTGAAATTCTTCAGTGAACCGCCTAATATTCCAATTCACTTTAATTCTCGAGACATCGTTATCTTTAATTAATGATATTTGGTAGTATTCGAAAGAATTTAATTTACTTTAAGAGACTTTCTCCTCTCCTCGCATAAATATAAAGGGAAACAAACAAACGTGTGGTTTGGTGCGTCATGAGTTTGTTGTTAGTACTTAGACAAGAGGTGTGGTATGCTCTTGAGGAGATGACAAATGAATGGATATTCTTATATAATCGTAACATGAAACCATAGCAACATAATAACCAAGAGATGAGTACTTTTACTACTCACACGGAAACGCTCATTTTCTTTGGGCGAAACCGACGGAGATCTAAACCAGAGCGTCTAATTTACCGCTTTTTTCCTTCCGCCTGAGAAATGTGAGAGACTACTTCAATAATTTTGAGCCGGTTGTATGAGGCTCTTCAACTTGTTTTGATTGCACCTCAATAAGAAGCAAATCGAGGGATTGTTGCACAGAGTGTGCGTTCTGCTGTGTTACTCCTGCTTACTGTGTGGCAAAATTGGAGCAAAGGACAAGTGGTCGACACTCGGACAGAATGGAAGATGCCAAGAGATAGCTCTTTGGCCCAATACAGAGGGTAATATGCAAGAACTACACCCGTAGCCTGCATGATTTAAAAAGAGATTTGTACCTAATTTGGAAATTTCGATTTCACTAATTTTTTGGCAGACGTTTAATTTTCACGGAGTCATTTCCGTCGGAGTATTATTCGGCGGAGTAATCAACTGCTTTCATTCTTCGCTTGAAAAGAACCTCGTAATCAACAAACGGCTTTATTGGATGACATCCCTAGGATTAATTAAAGTGAAATAAGTTTCGTTTCCTACGGCAATGCAGTAATTAGGAAGTTCAGTAACAGTTTCATCGGATGTTGCACGCAAATCCGACAAGAAACACGTTAGACACGAGAATTGGAAAATGAAAAAATGTTTTACACAAATTTGCTATTTGAAATCGATTTTCCGCCGCTGAAAAGTACGGGATTAACAGTAAATAATTCCAATCTGTGACTTTTGCTTATAAATACGGAAATTAATCCAAAATGCCTTTCGTAGGAAATATCGGCCTTTGGGCAGAATGGATGAAGAAGTTAACTTTACCTTTATTTAGTTCGATCGCTTCTTTGCTTTATTCCATTAAATTACTTAAGATTTGATTGTTCTCGCAAAAGCAAAAAATACAAAAAACATCTTTGGGAAATCTATCTAAATAAATTATTGGGAAGGAATAAATGCTTTGCATTAAAATGCTGAATCACTTCGTAAAGTGAGAGCGCATCAATAATTTCCTCTGATTCGTTTCTTTCTAAATATTTGTGAGACGAGTCAGGTTTGCTAAATCAACCGATTGCATTTAAACTCGACGCCCAATCAATTTAGAAGAATCGGAAGCCATTTTCGTATAACACTCATTTTGTGATAATATATTGCATGAATAAACAATTTCCGAATCGAAAATCGCACTTTGATTCTCCACCTTCAAACGGGCCGAATGCACTTATTTCAAATTTTCCTTCGGATCGATTAAATAGATAAGCAAAAATGAATTTTCCTGGATGATATCCATTCTCATAATACAGCATTCTTTTGTTAAAGGCTTCCTCGGCTAGATGAGGACAGGAGAGAGAAGGTCGCCGCCACGTTTGTCAGTTATACTGCATCGTTTTTATCACAATTCAACTATAATTATGGACATCAACGAACAGTATGTTTCATTGTGAACTACGATAAACGGTCTTAAAATTAGTGCACTAAACGTGGGGAACAGACTGAATGAACATATTCCTCTCTGTTTTATTATATCTTATTAAATTGTGGAATCTTGAACTTCTCTCTTTTACACTTTCTCTCGAGTAATTCTGGAAAGCTTTCAATTGTGCATTCTTTCAGAAAGTGTCGAAAAGGTCGCCTTCGAAACCCAATTCTGCTTCTGCAAACAGCAGAGCACCTTTTTCCGACTGTCAGGGCGGCGGCACGCCTGTTAGTGAAAGCGGTTGCTGCCATATGGATCCCCTCAGAGGGGAGTCAGCCCTTCGGGGGCTTTGATCGCATTTCTTATCAAAAATGGCAAACTCTCACTCGCCTTTCAATCATTAGAGCAAGCTCTAGCGTAGAGAAACTGAAGAATATCATTAGAAGGCATCGGCGACTGTGGGTGGGAGGACGAGGGTTGGAAGCGGAAGGCCTTTTAACGAGGGTCTGGTTGAAGGGAAGGCATTTGGTCGGACGGCTTTCTTGTGAGGACGGATGAGTCGCCTCATTCCGAATGACACTGAGGAGGGCAGTCGAAAAGAATGTCGGCCTGTGAAACGCACCAAGTTTGGAATAAAGTGTATCTTGATCGTACGTAAGAAAATCGAGAGCTTCCTTTATAGACTTTACAATGTTGCCTTCGATCTTCAATAAAACTAAAACACGTTTCCTGTCTTCCTGATGCAGTGTGAATTGAAAGGGGACTGCTATTTAAAACATATGTCGTTTTTACATTACATTGTGGTATTCAAATGTTATTTTAAGGAGGAATTGGCAAAGTGGCGTAACTTCTTTTTCTGTCGCAAAAAAATATGTTAATCAAATAAATAAGGCGTGACTTAGTGGAAACTCATATAGAATTAGACAAACCATACATCATGTGGATCCCGGATTGCGCAGCAGTATTCGAAACTTGCTCGAATGAGAGAAAAGTACGCTATTTCTTTGATTCAATATGGGCATTCTCTCAGGGTTCTGCTACTCAATATTTGCATTCTATTCGCTTTTCCTATAGCATCTCGAATATTTTCTGGAAATAAACAACTACTGAGACGCTCGAACTCTAAAGGATGCCCCGATTTCGGTATTGCTCGCTAATAACGGAAAGCGTGAAAGATATAGTAACGCACTTCATTACGATCAAATCATACAGCCGATCTCTGCAGAAACTAAGAATGGTTCTTTTGTCATTTCCGTTGTTGTTGATGTCATTACATCCCTTTCCAATCCAACCCTTTCAGACATGTATTTCTAGACTAAGTGAAGTACCCGTTAATTCTCAACAGGTAAAATATAGATAGGATTAAATAAGTAGTCATATTTGTACAAAAGGGAAACTAACATCTCTCATCTTAACTTAGTTCAATGGGACATTATCAAAAACGAATATTTGCAAATTAAAATTCTGATAATCTGGAGCCGAAATATTTAATTGACGATAACAATATGATTGTATAAAATTTCTTTCTTATAAAATTTGTCTCCAGTTCGTACGATGATTGTTTTTTCATTTTGCTATAGAAATAGAGCCCGAAAAAGATTAATATGAAGTTTACATGAATATCTTATGGGGACGCATTGACTTGCATGGGATCGAACCTGAGACCAACAAATACACGAAAAGGAATCCCTATGTCGTCGGTTTTTAAAAATGTGCAAGTTTGTAGCTTTATAACATCTACTCAAGGAGAAACGGGCATGAAAATCTGTTTCTCGTTGGGAATTTTCCTAGGTGCACGCCTTATCGTGCCAAGTCACCAAAACCCTTTTCCTTGTGTTCTAACAACAGCTTCTCTAGTTTTAGGCGAACATTTACCCTTACACATCCACTCATAATAGCCCAGCTGCCCATTAAGAAACAATGGGAGGTGAAAATTGATAACTACATACTAAGAGCGACTCACTAAAGACTCAGGAAATAATATAAATAACCAACGCAGCAAATGAAGCATTAATTGTGTTATTATTTACTCTAAATTATTCTATGAAAAGTGACAATGATGGAAGCAGAGTCATATTTCAAGCACTCCCTGCCATCTACCGAAAGGCGGCTTGCAGGGATACATGTAGATGTAGGTTCACTTTACTTAAATAAAGGAATATTTAGATGTTTCATCATTTTGAAATCCCGTTGGCAAAAATGAGCTGTATAGTAAAACTCTCCTAAATGGTCGTATGTGCGTCCCTTCGATTCGCCAAAGCAAATCATTCGACAATTCTCTATCAAAATCTCAATAAATTAACAAAATCCAGGGGCACATAATTAAAAATCCGATAGAAGTGGTCATGGGGACGATTTGCTTACAGCCTTAAAACTTTAGAATAGTATCATTTATTTGAACGAAATTCTCGCAATTTTGAACAGAAAACAATGTTCGACGGCCAAAATAAGAATTTTCATCCAGCTTCTCTTCTTTTTTATTCTTGTCTCGATTTCATGCGACTATTCTTTCTCATTAAATTTTGCAAAAGACACAATACAACACAAAAGATTCACGGAATGATAGAATGAAAAATTCCAAATAATTACATTTGACTGCGTCATCGCGGAATATGTACGTAAATATGACTTTATTTTTTTGATTTTACAATTTTCGTAATGCAAGAATAATCGGACGTTTTCAAAACAGCGAAACAAAGGCGATTTGAGAGGAAAGGCGGTTGTTGTTGCCCAATATGGGAAGGGAATGGCTTTCGGAAATGCTTAATGGCCGAACCAGGTTGAAGAAAAGGGACATGAAAGACTGAAATCGGACATAAAGACTGAAAGTAAATCTCGTATATGAGATGCACAGTAATCAAATCGGCGGTGATCAAAAGAAAAGCGACCGCAGTTGAAGAGTTATTGCAATCTGCGGAAAAATAAACTGATTTGTGAAGAACGTGAACAGAGGTTTTCTGCGAAATGTTTGGAATGTGACCCAATCAATCACGGACCTACTGAAGCTTACGAAGTGATTCCCGTGAAAAGCAGAAATCTGCTAAGAAACGCGGAATTCGTAGGCTTAGACTATTAATGTTTTACTAATTGCTCGAATGCTCACATAATGAAATCATCATTTCGATTTTCATTTTCGAGGGTGTACCCCTCGAGTGCCTAAAATTAAACGGATTTCTATCAATCTTTGTTCATTCGAAGCCGTAAATTACAATCAATCTTATTCTTGCTACGTTTTTAAGTCTACAGGTCGATTTCTTTAATAAGTCGCGCTATTTATTTCGAAATATATCGGAAAATCTGATTTTTCTATACTTACTATGGCAACCATCATTGTTGCCTCGGATAAATAAACAAGCATTTGAAAGAAGGGGCGAGGGAATGACCCTCTTTTGTAGTTAATTTCTTTCATCTACATCTACACAAGTACCCTGCAAGCCGCCTTCCGGCGTGTGGCAGGGGGTGCAAGCACCATGACTCTACTTTACTTATCGATTGCTTTCGCGTATCGTTCGCGGGAAAAATGAATTTTTGAAACGACTTGTTCTAGCATCTATTTCTCTGATTTTCCTCGCAGTATCAGAACGGCCTATGTAACATGGGGGACAAGTTATTGAACAACAGAGTACTGCAACAGAATCAGAAGTACGACAAAATAGTTCTGTGTAACCTTTTGTTGTTATTATGGAATTTCACCAAGTTAAGGCCGAAACCATCCGTTTTGAATATTTACAAATACATTTTCCATTACTTAATGTTGAGAATGTAAAAGGAATATGTTTATGCGAAACGTCGATAAAAATGAGATTCAGATATTCTCGTTGAATTGAAACATTCTTCCGAATTAATTTTAGCGAAATTTCTCAAAAGTATGTGAAATAATACGAAATGATTCAAATCTATACTTCAAAATTGAAGAATTATTAGCTGTATCGAGCGATCGTAAATAAGTGACGCTCTCAAATCAGAATTACTTCACAGTGTTAGTCAAATAATTATGCACATTAACATTCTAAAATTGAAATTACATTTTTTTAATGTAGGTATGATGATTTACAGTGCTCTAAAGAAGAACTGTGTAAGTCAGGAATGTCGCTTTGACTCTGGGAAATATTTGGAATGTTGCTTTGGAAACGCGATGTAAATGAATGTAAGTAAATTTGGCTACTTTAAATAAAAACTACTTCTAAATGTTTAAATGTTTTTAGTAAATCAAAACCCTTTAAGATATTGCAATTTAGGTAAATTTATATTGATTAAAATATTAAAAGGTTTTCCTGACCTTTGATATTGTTGTCCGAAAGCTTAAATTAAGAACCTAAGAATGATTGGAAGAAACGTTATTTATAGCATCGTAAATATCTGTAATTAAATGTTCTGTTCTTAAATGCGTTTTGGATGTCAAAGTCATACATTTGGGCGAAACATCGATAAAAGTAATATTTCATAACCCCTAATGATGTGAAACATTTTTATTTGACGAAAATTGCGATAAATTTATGAAATAATGGTAATGAATGGTAATTCCTTTAATCTGTATTTCAAAATTGAAGAATTATTAGCTGAATCCAAGAGCGTAAGTAAATGTGACTCTTTAAATTAAGTTTACTTCAGAATATAACTTGAATAATTAAATGCTTTAACAGTCTATCAACTTATTATTATTTACAAATTTTAATTAAGAAATGATGATTATTTGTATGATAATATATAGTGGCTTATAACGTATTAATGTTCAAATGCTATAATCAAGAACTGTGCAAATCAAAAATGTGACTTTTGGCTCTGGACAGTATTTGAAATGTTAATGACGAAGCGGAATGTAAATAAATGTAACTAAAGTTGACTACTTTAAGTTGAAACTACTTCTAAATGTTTTCACAGGATAAAAACACTTTATTTACTACGTTCAAAATGTTGG
>KZ309165.1:172966-206948 GCA_000376725.2 Ladona fulva | reverse complement strand
GATTTATGGTCCCATATATAATTAAAAAAATAAGATGCGACGAAATGCATCGTATATAAATTAGATCACAAAGAGTAACAACAACGAAATACAGCTGGGAAAATATATTTTTCCTTGAATATAAACATTCACGTATATCTATATTTATAGGTACAGACTTTCATTATAAACGCGAATATAACCCGATCTCATCTTTTAGCTCAAGATTTTTTATTACATTATTTACATTTTTGTATTGTTTAAGCAAATTAACTGTCTGTTTAGCTAAACAGACAGTTAATTCCTAAATCGAAAAATTCCTAGCATCGCGAAGAATGTTTTCTTTTTGAGTAACATGCCGTATACTGCTCCCAAAATCCCTTTCTTAGAGACATCAGAACTATTCGATGCAAACAGCGTAAATTTCAAATCCCATCGTCTCTGTTCTCTTCCCGGTGGAATTTATTTGTGGTCGATTCGCCTCAAATAGCTTCTTCACCTTATCAAATATTGATGATTTCGAAATCTACTCTTCGAAATGTTCTGCCTTTTTTCTGTGAGCCATTTCCGAGCATTATCGTCCTATAGCCTTTCTATTGAATACCGATTTCAAATAATCGCTTCACAACGCAATAACACTGCAGAATCATTTCAGGATAAGATTACATAAAAGCAAAACATGTTTAAGCAGTTTCTGCAATAAATTTCATCGATTGCGTCGAAATGGAAATTATAATTGAAATGAATTCACAATTTGAGTATGGAGTAGAAGTGCAGTTTGCAATAGCCTAAGCCTTGGTGGTAACTTGCAAACTTGGTCACTTTCAAACGCCTTCTTGATATCATTCCCGAAACAGAGTTTGTTTGATTTTTTGTAATTCTCGGAAGATGGGTAAATCGGCTCAATGGTGATAGCTTTCCATCACAGAATTTAGACTACACAATTTATCATTGGATTACAACATACAATTGCAACATGCAATTGCAACATACAATTGCAACCGTCACGAAGTTTGTTACCTTCTAACTGAACTCTTCATTGAACTTCCAACAGATGATTTGTCTATTTCGCAGTAATGATTGTTACAGATTCAAATTTTAGAATTTAATTTTGCTTATTAATAGTAGATTTAATTAGGACTATTAAGTTATAGTTTGGTTTTGCTTGAAATAAATATCCATTGACCTAATGACAAGAAACCGGTTGTATGCACAATTACCAACCTTTTTCTCTTTTACAGCGAATTTCTCCCAAAAACCAGATTTTAAATTGTCAATTTACATTACTCAAACCTTTAACATTACAAAATTACTCAAATTAAAATAGATTTACCGACAATAAGTTCTAAAACGCTAAACCACTTACTTCGATACACCAACTTCCCAAACATTTAAATAGCAGGAAACCGGTAGCTTGCCCTACTGAGCTGGCTTCACTGTTAGTACAAGCGGAAGGCCCATGCGCGATCTATATATCCTTAATCTACATATGAGATTAACAAGTAGAATCCTGAGGAGACGCCCATCTAGGAATTTTTAGGTGGAGTAATTCCGGTCAACAAGGAGCGCGATCTCCGAGAGGCGAGGACGAACCGTGAGAAGGAAGTAATCGCTGAAACGGATAGTTACTTCTGGTCGTTTCTTCCGCATGGTATCAGAGAAGCTAATAGGGTAGATTAGGAAAGATTTTAATACACCCCCTGCCATACGCCACTGACGGTTCGCGGTATAAATATAAGCTGAAATTATTGCAGGAAAAAATTGAAATTGAATTGAAAAGATGTCGCTCTTTTACAATGACTCAATATTTGAGACGGAGGTCCTTATGAGAAGCAGAAGATGACCAATTAATTGACTCACTAAAATCTACTGATTTAATACCGTAAAGTTTAATTTTTCTTGCATTTTGAGCAGCGAAGTCATTGAGAGTTTCTCAGCATTCCCTAAATAACAGTTGAGGAAGATCGTCTTCCAAAGTACGGCAATCGAAGTGCAACGCTGAGAGGAGGGAATGCGACAGGTATTTATGTGCTCTGTGGCCCACTTGCACCTGGAAGGACGCCAAGCAATTGCTATTGGAAGAGGTCATCTCCACAATATAAATTCCCCAAATGCTAATCAGGTTCCATATATTCAGCGTTACTTGGGGTCAAGGAAGCAAAGATGTAGCGGAATGTGATGGCGATGGAAAAGAGACTCATTACAGATTTACTCATTACTTATTTAAGCGAATAGCGAGAAACTTGTGAAAGACAAAGAAAGGGCAGGCATTCTGCGAGAAAGAGGAAATATCTCACACATTAAACCACAGACTCGTGGATATAGAGCTTCTTCAAACCATTTCTATAAATTAAATAGAAATCGTCACATTTGAAATTATTATGAGATCGTTCACGAACAAGCAGTGACGTGTGAGCTGATGCGTTATCGTGCCGCATTTTTCGCAATTTTTTTCGCCACAGGTCCGATCGTTTTATTCGGATTGCTTCACGCAAACGGCGTAGAACTACCATGCGATAACCCTTATTGACTGTACGACCTGGTGGTAAGAACGCATGATGCACAAGGCCGTTGAAATCGAAGAAAACCATGAGCAGGACCTTCAAATTCGATCGAACTTGACGTACTTTTTTCGGTCTTGGTTCCTCAGGAAGTTTCCATTCGGACGACTTGGCCATAGTTTCGATGTAAAACCCACACACCCTTGTTTCATCACCAGTTATGACTCGTTTAATAAGTTCTGGATCGTCACTAACTTCATTCAGCAACTCTTGAGCAATGTTCATTCGGTGCTGCTTTTGGTCAAAATTCAACAATTTTGGGACAAATTTTGCTGCCACCCATTTCATGCTTAAAACATCCGTAAAAATCCCTTGGCATGGGCCAAATGATATGCCAATCTCATCAGCAACCTTTCTCACAGTGATTCTGCTATCGTCCATAATCATTTTCTTCACCTTTTCGACGTTACCATCGGTTGTCGATGTGCTGGGACGTCCAGGGGGTTATTTTGCAACTTTAAAGAAAAATTCGGTCTCGGTTACGGTATCGTTCTCGGTATCGGTTCCTTAACCGAAGGAGCCCATTTTAGCACGCGTGTAACCACCGCGAATTCGCCTCGGTTGGCTTTCGACGTGACGCTGCAGAATTGATGACGTCGCCGTCTCCAGCCAATGGAATGTATTTGGGAGAGCGCCACTTCCTGGGAATTCAAGGCAGACGACGAGGGAGGTTTTCCTTATGAAAGGAATGTTAAATGCACAATGTAACTAATAATATAATTTCCGACAACGTACCAGTGAAGAATTTGTCTGGTTGCATTGAGGAAACTAGTGTTTTCATTAATGTAATGTTCTGCTATTGAAAGCTTGTCATACAAACATCGGTATTTCAGTAGCATTGCATTAAGAATGTACATCAAATATCTTATTCCGCACTTTGGAATGTATTCCTCGCTTGAAAATGTTGGATTAACTTTAAAACCCTTTGTGAAGAAGAACAAAAGCAAAACTGAATAACTAGACAGCAAGTTAAATGTAGGATTGAGGAAGAACTGCGCGATTTGTAGATAGATATTTCCAAAAAGAGACATAATGAACTTTTAATTGAAACTAAAATATAGATATTCTCTGAAAGACAGTTACTGCTACTGGAAGTTTATTAATAGTGAATATAATTACAAGAGAAAATGTATGGATGAATCCTACGTACAAATGGAATTGATGCAAGGGAGGGATTTAAATACATTTAGAACTATATGAAATGAAATGATTTGGAGGACTTCATTATCATATGCATCAATAGAAACTATATGAAAATGAAGACAGGCATCAAGACCTATGGTTAAATTAAAGTAGTTTTTAGATTTTACATAATTATACCAATTTCAACTTATTATTGAGTTAGGTGATGCATGAAGGCACAGATTGAAGAAAATTATGCTCTAGAATAGAACTTTACTTATTATATTTCCTGGTGATGCTCTACAGTTGTTTATAATTACCACCAGTATGTCTGCTGTTTTCATCAGTTGTTTTTAGCAGCTTTTCCACAACTGGTTTTCTGATTCTGCATTTCTTTCAAAATCAAGGAAGATCAACCTTTTTTTAACAGTTATTACCTTAACTCTATATTCTTGAATATAGTACAAGTTCATATACTAGCACAAGTTTATCATTATACTTACCTATGATAAAACAGGTATCTATATTTCTATACAGGTAATCTATAGTAGTTTACTAATTTACTTTCAGATAGTCTTGTAAAGGGGGGCAATGACAGGGTGTCTTTGGAACAGAGATTGCTTAATGAATTGAATAATGCATTATCACTCACTGAGTATGGAGAAACAAATCACCTCTTCCCAACATGGATGTCAAAAAAACACTGCTGTAACAGCTCTAAAAGATATGGTAAATAATCTTTCACATTCATTAGAGGAGTCTTTCTCAATGCTAAGACTTGTGTGTGATATTTTGAAAGCATTTGATTGTGTTACCCATGGGATTTTAGTTAAAAATTGAAGCACTACAGCATACACAACACTAGTCTACTTTTTTCTGTAATTGGACCATTATTATGTATAGCCTATGTAAATGATCTTACTTTTATATCATAGTACGTATCTTATATGGAGATAGCTATAGCTCCCATAAAAGGGAAAATTTCTGAGTCGTGGTCACAACCTAAATCAAACAATGACTCAACCAAAAGAATAGCTTACAGATAATGGAATGAAGATTTATAGGGAAAAATCTACATCACTTGATACTAAAAAGTTTAAAAACGATAGAAATTATATAGGTTTATTATCTAGATGCACAGACATAAGATTTGAAGAACATATCAAAATAATAGACGTAATACGTAATGAAATATAGCGGCACTTTGTCGTGATCTTAATATGTTACAGTAAAAGCATGAACTTAGAAAATATATACATTTACTAGTCAGTGTATACATTGACGAAGTATTTTAGTAAATAGTCGAAAAAAAATATATATATATCAATAGAAACTTAGAATTATACTTAATACGATGAGAATATTCACGTGATATGATGTGAAAATCTGTTGTTTGATGAATACCACGCTACTGTTACGTATTAAGTGAAGCGAATTTCCAATTTTTAAATGTCTACAACTAATGTATAAGAGGAATGTGTTAATCCAATAACTTCAGTTTCAGCTCTCAGTTTTCAGAGCGAAATCCTACGACGGATTGTCATAGTGTAGAATTAGCTGTACATTGATAAGTTTATTTTATTCTTATATGGTAGTGACTTTAAACGTAACTTTTTACTTTGTTATCTGACGGTAATATTGTCTTCTTCGCGTAACTTTTCAATGTCCTTAACAATTTGTACGTATTGGTCTAATGTATCACAACAGTGTTTGCTGTCTTTGCCCCAATTCTGCGAATAAAACATTCGCAGAATTGGGGCATTCATTCTTGCATTCATTATTGCAATGCCTAATCATTCTTTAGTCAATGTTTGTACAGTTATACGTATTACTTTTTAATTTCCGTATTAGCTCGTATGTGCTGAACTCATATTAGTGAGTAGATGTGGTTATGAATTTATTTTTAACAAGGATTCGTACTAAGATTATACTGTAGGAGATTTTAAGGAGAAATAGATGGGAGAAATATCGGGCAGACGCTGTCTAATGATGTATTTTCCTTGATTTTGAAATAAATGTAGATTCATAAAACCAGTTGTTAAAAGGATGTAGAGAAAAACTCAGAAAAAACCACGAATTTGATTCATAAAGCAACAATTCGAAGTTTGAGACTCCATCGGCTCATTCTACAAACTTTAAAGTCAATTTAAATACATTATAAAATTACCTATGCAAGCGTAGTTAATAACTAAATCAAGTTATGAGGATGTCAGCAAAAATTTCCGCCGCGAATTCGGAAGCCTCAGACCCACTCGGCACGGCCGGCGAGAATGGCTGGCGAAAATAGGAACGAAAAGCGTGCAAACTTGCACATTTAGTACATCGGTTCGGTCGTGACGTCAGACTGGCGATACCGAAGCCGAGAGCTCGGTCTCGGCGGATGCAAAATAACCCCCCATGGCGCTCGTCATCTTCACGATCCTCTTGATAACGTTTGTACCACTTGTAAACGCTCGTTTTATTCAATGAATATTCGCCAAAAGTAACATTTAACATTCCCAATGAGGTGCAGCCCTTTATTCCATTTCTGACGCAGAATTTCATGCAAATTCTCTGCTCCATTTTTGCCGCAAGTCAAAAATCGCCAATCAAAGATAAACACGTGTAACCTTTTTGACTGCCAACAATAGAAAAAGATTTCAAAATGGCTGCTCTTAACAATGTACGTTAGGGACATGTGTGCCAATACAGAGAAAAAAATGGCAATTGGAATTATACAGCCCGGGAAATTTAAAAATTCTACTTTTTTATCACACCTCGTATATATTTATTCGTTATAGTGTTTTCCTAGCATTCAAAACCCGTGCACATCAAAAAATTTCCTAATCATAAGCAAATGATTTCGTAATGAAACGTCCGTAGAAAAAATAAGTTATCGTTTATTTAATTTGGTTCTCAGAAAAAGCTCGATAAAGAACATTTTCGGCTATTTTTAATCGTTAAAAAACAAAGAGAGAGCTTCTACTCACAGGAGTCACAAGTATTTAATGTAATGATATTTAATACTATAGAAATGACTGCAGCACAAGTATTTGCGCTAGTGCATAACGAGATGGATCGAAAAGGCAAGTTGTTGCCGCTAATGGCAGCGTCAGTATTCAAAATCGGGGTCAATCGACATTGCTGGAGTGGAAATTGGAAGCGCTCATCACCAAACAAGTTAAGGCATTCTCCCAGACAGACGAGTTTGCATGTCCTGACATTTTAAACGAGGAATTTTTATAGGTATTGAAATGAAACCTTTCTACCTTTGAATTGTAACGGTGGTCAAGCATATTTAATTTGGCAGCTAATCCGGGTTTTCTTTATGGGAAAGGGATTCTATATGAAAATATAGATAGAGCTGCCTGAAAAGGATGTAATGCAGATCTGCTTTGGTGCTCTTTCAAAGACTCGGTGATAGAGCCTCCGAAAATTCACATTTACATTCCCAGTTTTTCGTTATGCTCGAATCGATAAAAAATTAATTTTTTTCACAACTTATTCCAATTGAATAAAAAATGTCCTCCAGAGTTTCCGGGGTCAATTTTAACCGCATACTTTTTTCTGGATTCATCAAATCGTCACAGTGCTTTCCACCGTTCACAGTCGTTTCCAGCACTCGTCCACTCATTTTGGTAGGAATGCTGCAAATTTTCTACCTCCCTCTTCTGCATATCATTTTTCAACGGCCAAGCTTTCGCCAAGTTCACGATTTAGTCGATTCGAGTGATGGAAATCATTCACGACTCCACGGCACACTTCCAATGAACCGAAGCGTTCACCTCATTCCATTAATGATTCCGATTGCATCAATTTGATGCATGGAATTCAGAACAATGAACTCAGGTTTATTTGATAAATTCTACAGGAGTGTTTTGAACGTGCGTCTCACGTCATTTCATTTAAGAATTTTCTCCTTCATCCAGTGGCTGCAACATGGATTTTGTAGGAGAAAAAGTGCCTCGATGTTTCTAATCGCAGTTTGCGATGTAACTGGGTGTCCAGGAGCTTAGTCACTCATCAGCATCAGCAGAATCTTAAAATTTCGATATTTTCGATAAAGAGAGTGTGTAACATAAGGGTCGAAACAAAAGTCGAGCCAGTCCATAAACAACGCTGCAGTCACTCCAACACCCTCCATGTTCACTCAAGTTGGAGCCTAACCAGCAAACTAGGGATTGCAATCTCTCAATGAGTGGAAGTTTTAAACATACTTAAATTAAAAAGATAGGAATTCATTATTTAGTATGCAAGCGAATGTTTCATAGGCGAATGTAAATTAACGTATAAATCGGTCGATTGAAAAAGATCTGGTTTTACTTCGCCTCGAATATTCCTCGACTAAATTCAACATTTATTTCGGCAGAGTAGTTGAGATAAATGATTTCTTCTTTAGGTGACTCTATGTCGACTCGACTATTTGTCTCATTTGAGAGCCTTTCCCGAAAGTGCGCCTGATTGTCGAATGGGAGACGAATCGAAAGGCGTCGGAGGAAGGAACGATGCCAGCGCCGCTACAGGTGGACGGAAGAAAAGGTAACTAGCAGCGACACTATTCCTCGTGATTTATGGTCCCCAAATGAAGGCGAGAAGGATAATTATTTATTGGACGAAAGGCCGAGAAGTTGGTA
The DNA here is from genome assembly GCA_000376725.2 of Ladona fulva. Taxonomy (NCBI): domain Eukaryota; kingdom Metazoa; phylum Arthropoda; class Insecta; order Odonata; family Libellulidae; genus Ladona; species Ladona fulva. The sequence goes on along the minus strand of KZ309165.1, from coordinate 198,673 downwards.
AAAACAGTCTTGAATTGAAATTGTGTCGAAGGAAGCTTCTCTATTGGAAAATAAATTGATCACTATCAATCCGTAGAACAACTGAAGATATGTTGGGTTTATAAAAAAAATATCGAGACGAGATTGCGTATAGTAATGTGATTTACTAATCGTAGTGTTTTGATTAAAACTCCATTATAATGTTAAAGAAGACAGACAAGTGGTGCCACTAGGAGCCCTCAAAGATACCATCAGAATCTATGATGTGTATCTTCAGAAGAGAACATTTTTTAAACTGTGACTTAGTTCACAGAATTAATTCAGATATAGTACGGTCTTAAAAGATGTTACCAATGTATTGAGGCATAAAGTTACGCAGGTCGTTCTGAAACTGCGGGGAAAACAAGGAAATAGATGCTGGAGCAAGTCATTTCAATTACTCATATCTTCCGCGAGCGATTTGCGGCAGTAACAAATGAGGGAAATAGGCAAGTGGTCTTTGCCCCCCTCCCCTGCCACAGCCCTCCCCTGCCACACACCGAAGAGCGAATGGGATGATACAGACATATAGTATTTGTGCTAAAAATTAATATGCGTCCCGAGTGAAATAAAATAACGATTCGTTTGTTAGAATGTCTACAATTGACATTTCTGCGTCAATCTCAGCAGAGTTGAATCGCAATAAATCGAAAATAAGCGATTCAACACCGGACAACTATTCATGCGCATTTCAACAATATTTGAGAATTTCTTTGAGAATAAACTCGAACAAGTATTATCTATTTTCATATACGTGATACAATACCGTTGAGTTTAGGCAGATACAAATTAGTACGGAGTCATTGAATTGTTTTATTTCCTTCTATATCTCACATTTCATATTTTAATATTAAAGATAATAAAAATTAACTATAGTGATAAATAATGGCTGTTATAGTAATGAGGATAGTTAAGGAAAGGTGTTTTCAGTATTTAAAGACCTACTGCATAATATTCAAGTAGTATTACTTGTTTCACAGTTCTTACGATATACATTGCTTTTACTGTCTAAATACTGAGTCGCACGTACATAATCTTGTCCGTAGTCCATTTAAAGACCGTTCTAGACACCGTAGCTACGTCTATAAAGCAGTAGGGTTATTTTCTTTAACTGAAGAGCTTCTAGACTCCTGTGGGAGTGGGCGATGGACCAAAAGACTTCAAGTGAGCTGCGATTCTTCTGTTAGTGCGAGAACGGTCCTTCTGACTGTGATTCGCCCTGAAAAGGGCCCTTTTTTGAAAGTCTTATTTTCTTAGTGAGTGATATTTTATTGTACGCAAATATTTTATTGTACGCAGACGACTGCAAAATTTTCAAAACAGTGGAGAATGTTGACGACAGTAAAACAATACAAAACGCGCTTGATGGTATTGACAACTGGTGCGCAAAATGGGAACTTAAAATAAACCCATCCAAATCTGTAAATATGACCTTTACCCTCCGCAATAAACCACTACCCACACAATGCCGACTAAATAATGAAGCTGTGATTAAGGTAACCTCCCATAAAGATCTGGGCGTATTGTTTGACTCGAAGCTTCTTTTCACCGATCACATCAACTGGGTCGCTTCAAGATGCATGTCGATCGTCGGCATGATACACAGATTTACTGAAATCACAGATCCTGTTGCCCTAAAATCTATTTTTTACGGTTACATTCTCCCCATAATGGAATACTGTGTTCCAATTTGGGGTTCTGCCTCACCCACAGCTCTCAAGAAACTTAACCGTCCGCTTAACTTTTTCTCTTCTGTACTCCGACATCGCATACCGCATTTCAACAACCGATCTCGTGATCAAATTCTTTCGTCTCTTGGGATATCTTCACTTCCTCATCGTCGTAAAATCTCAGACTTAAAATTTCTCCACTCTGTCTTTAGCGGCCGCTGCAGATCTACTGACATTCTTTCCTTTTTCTCTCTCCGTGTGCCTTCTCGTCCCACCCGCAACGCAAACCTTCTTCATCTACCGAACTTCCGCCTCTCCATTTCTCAAAGGTCCATCTTTTACCGCATTCCGCTAACTTTCAATTCCCTATTATCGCTTAACCCTTCGCTAGAACTTTTTTCGCCCATTGCTTCATTCATCTCATCAATTAAATAATTTTTCTTGTCACCTTAGTTTATATTCCTTTGTGGGTTATTTTAGCCTAATTTTTAATTTATTATATTTGTTGTCTCTCTTACTCTCTACCTTATGTGTATTCTTATTGTTTTTAAAGAATTTATTTCTTTGTTATTTAAATTCAATGTAATTGGTCAACTTTGGCTGTTTTTGAATTTTAATAAATAAATAAATATTCAAATCTACTCAAAGCCTTTTCAACACGACTCTGACGCCTCTTTGAGGCGACAGTAGGTGAAAATGGCGTCTTCTTCAACTCTTCTTCCGTTTGACCAGCTATCTAAGGACGACCTACAACAGCATTTGGCCGCCCTGCTCACATTATTCAAGAACTACTTGCCTACAACGGACTTCCAAGCAACCATCCTACAAGTAGCGGACATCGACCCAGCCACCGTTTCTGCAGATTCATCGAAAGGTAAGGTAGATTCAAACCTTCCCAATAGTATTAAGGCAAGCAGTAGTGCTCCAAAAAGGCTCGCTGATAGGGAAGGTTTTGTTGTGGTGACGGCCATAAAGAAAGTGACCCCTGCAACTGTTCCATCTATTCATGTCCATACTTTTTCGGCACTCGACGAAGATGCGATGGATACCACTGACTCTACTACTGCCCGCCAAGATCAACCTGGACAACCTTCGGCCATGTCAGCCAAGAAACCAGCGAACCTTACTAACAAATCCTCTAACAAGCCAGTGATCCCGTCAATCAAGATACGATTCGACAATAACTGGGCTGCTATTATGAGAAGACTAAATGGGATTTCTGAATTTCCTTCAAGCTGTCAGATATTCACTACTTTACATACCAAATCTCCTCTAGAAGGAACGTGGACTTTGTTGTCCGCAACCTACCAGCTCGACATCGAGCTGGTAGGTTGCTGGCTCGATGTCGAGGAAATAAAAAAGGAACTGGAAAACCAAGTATTTCTATATAGTCAGTGTTACACCAAGTTTTACCACGAGACCCACCAAACAACAAATGGAAGGTCTAACCACAGTAGAAAAAATACAAATACCAATGTACCAACGGTCCAGAAAATGATATGGAGAAATTAAAAAAATATCCATGCACTCTTCGACCTCCATATCGAAATCAGGCCCTTTTCTAGGCCAATACAACCTATTAAATGCATGAAGTTAGGACACACCAAGAACTTTTGCGACTTACCAGTCAACTGCTCCAAATGCGGCGGGAACCATACCATTGCCAACTGCCCACTGGATATCAACGACCCAGCTAAATGCATCCACTGCAGACAGGGCCATACGGCAACATATAAGGGATGCCCGGTGTTTATTAAACTCAAAGAAGTAATGAAGAACAGAATGAACAACAAAAGAGAAATGACTGCACCAAAGGCAACAAGCAATAACTTCCCTACCTTACCGCAACCAACGAAAAAATTTGCTGAGGCCACCCAAGAGCAAGAATTTGAACAACATTTCAGAGAAGAGGAAGAGAACGACGACTCAACGACTTCATTTCTAACCATTTGGGCCAAAGTCCTAAGAGGAAGAAATACGTTTGACAAGCGGACTATCTTTCTGACCGAGGTAACAAGAATTATTAAATATTGGCGGAAATCAACCTCATTTCATGGAACTGCAACAGCTTAAGGCCTCGGCTCGCCGAACTACTGCACTTCCTGAGAACAACATCTGCCTACCCCAGGAAACCCACTTAGAACCATCAAATAAGGTTAATACCCAGAACTTCCGATTCATGAGATAAGATTATAAGAAGAGAAGCAGAGAGTTAGGAATATTAGTAGCCCATAAAATTGAGTATAATGTTCTTCCTGTACATAAATTAAAATCCTTTGACATCCTAGGAATAAAAATCTTAGTTGATAGTAAACGTGTACATATTTTTAGCATATATGTCCACTATAATCTAAATATTGGGGGGGGTCGGTCGGACTCTGGAGGTTAGTGCCCAATGGCTAAGATAGCTTTATGGGCGGTATTACTCATGCAGGCAGATTAAACCCTCGTAAGGCTAACACTCACTAAATTTAAGGCTCGGTATAGTATATGCTTTGAGAGCATTTTAAGGCTCATTTACAAATAATTTAAAACGAAAAACCCTAACTATTATAGTTATTTACAATTTATGTACATCTTCATCTCCGCTGCCGTTTCTTCGCCTTCTGCTTCTCCTTGTTGGCAGTTTCGAGAAGGGTGAGGACCAGCTTTGGTTCCTTGATCCTTTTGAGAGTTTCCTTTCTTGTGGTTTGTACTCCCATATATGTCTTACCAGAGGGTTGTTGATGGATTTCAATCTCCTGGCAAATTTTGTGGAAAGGCGAAGTAAATGTTCTGTTAGTTTTGGCACTTTGTGGAAGTTTAGGATTTCTCTGAGAGGTACTAGACGACTGCTGCATGTGACTGCGCGTAAACATTTATTATAGTAGGTAGAAAGACGTTTGATGTTCCTCTGAGTTGTGTTGCAGCAGATGATAGCACCATAGGTGAGTATTGGGTGGACGTAGGCTCTCACAAAGCGGATTTTCGTGTCCGCGGTAAGTTTGCTGTTTTTATTGAGAAGTGGCAGGAGTTTTGCTCTAGCAGCAGCGGCTTTTTGGATGCTGTAATTAATATGTTTTGTCCAGAGGAGTTTGTCAGTAAGAATAACTCCAAGGAATTTCTGTTGTCTGACTCGTGGGATGGGTTGGCCATACATTTCTGGTCTTCTAGTTGCCTGTTTCCTTGGAGGTAGTAAGAACTCCATGTGCTCTTGTTAGGATTAATCCTAACTCTCCTTCAGCCATTTCTCGAATGTTTGGAGATAGTTGTTTAAACTCCTTATGGCATTGTTGGCAATGGTACCACGAGATGGTAATGTCGTCAGCATACAAGAACAAATTAATTTCCCCTTGCTTCGGCAGGTCATTCACAAATAGATTAAAGAGAAAAGAGCTAAGTGTGCTTCCGTGTGGGACTCCGGCGGAAATGGATTTTAAACTAGAAAGGGAATTGTTCACTTTGACCCGAAACCATCTATTTGTGAGAAAATTTTGGATAATCTTGGCCAGGTAAGTTGGGAAATTATTTGCTTTAATTATAATTCCTTTATGCCATACTCGGTCGAAAGACTTTTCCTCATCGAAGAATAACACTTGGGTTATTTTCTTGTTTTAAGGAATCCTTTGGTAATGGTCTCAATAAGCCGGAGAATCTGGTGGGTTGTTGAAAGTTGTTGTTGAAAGCTCATCTGCTCGTTGAGAATGAGGTTGATGGATTTGGCATGCTTGTTGAGGCGGTGCAAGATGACATTTTCAAAAACGTTTGAGATAGAAGAAAGGAGAGTGACGGGTCTATAGTTGGTGGTTAAGGTTGGATCTTTGTGGGGCTTAGGAAGGAGAGTCATATGGCCAATTTTCCAAGCGTCAGGGAAGTAGCTGCAGGAAAGACCTTTGTGATGAGGAAGAAGAAGAGTGGAACTTTGGCAGTAGTCTGGAGAATCCGGTTGGAGAATTGGTCAGGGACAGGAGCTTTGGATTGCCAATGTTTTAATAATGGCAGTCACTTCAGCTTCGGTGGTGAGTTCTGGATCATTGGTTGGAATAATCCCCAGTAGATTGTTGGTGATTTCCACAGCAGGATTTCTGGGAAATTCATGGGCATCATCTGTCAAAATGGAAGATAGATATGAGGCCATATGCTCAGTTTTTACCTCAGGATCGAAGAGTAATGTACCATCTTCTCGAAATTTCGATTTCGAAAATTTTTGGTTTGTCCAAATTGGTTGCATCGGTTTAGTGTAATGCTTGATTTCGATGCGGAAATCAAAGAGTGCATGCAGAGTTTGGGATTTCCCCAGGTTGTTGTCCGGGCTGATAGTGATCTTGCACATCGGAATAGCACGTTTCTCTACCGAGGTAAGGCCTTCTATCTGTTGTTAACACGTTGGTCTGGTGGTGAACAGTGACTACATTGAAATTTTGAGCCTCAATCTCGCGTTTAATTTCCTCAGTACCTAAACCGGTTGGTAAGTTTCGAATGACAAAGTCCACAATCCGCTTGGATGGTATTTCGTACGTATTGAAGTTCGGCTTCTTTGAGTAGTTTGATACACGCAAGGAAATCAAGGATGCAATGGCATTTCACAAGGATAAGGTTTGATCCTGCCATTTGGCTAATTGGTGGATATGTGCATGTAGATTTAAGCTTCCGAAGAATGGTAGCCCATTGGTTGTTGTATTGGATCTTGATAGATGGAATGATAGGTTTGGTGGTCGGCTTCGGCGGCTTGGATGAAGATTGGTTGAAGTTAGTGGCATTAGGCTGTGGAGTAGCTGAGATGGGTTTGAGGTGTCCATATTATCATTCAAGGTGGAGAAGGAGTTGCTTGCTGGTAAACTGTTGTTAGCCAGTTGGGGAGACGGAATCGTCTTCCTCTTATGAGTAACCATTGTGAAACCTTCATTATCAGCGAGCCTTTTTGACGCACTAACACTGTTAGCCTTACAATTATTGGAAGTGTTTAAATCTGCCTTACCTTGAGTAGGAGATGGAGTAGAGGTTAAAACAGCTGCGTTGATAAAGTTGGAGATGGCAGCGTTGAAGGCCGAGGCAGGCAGGTGCGACTGGAAGGCAGTCAGCAGGGCAGCATTTTGTTGTTGTAGCAAATCCTCTTGAGACATGTTGCCCAGTGGTAACGTAGTAGGTGGTGGCACCATGCTGGTGCTCAGGGAGGCGTAATGTTCACAAAAAAACACTGATAAACGCACAAAGGTTAGCACCGAAAAAAGTAAACTAAGTCCAAACGGCCCTTTTCAGGACCAAGTACTTGGACCATAAAAGGGCCGGCGTCAATGGTGGAACTGTATGTGGAGATCGAAAATAGCCGTTTACTTCTCAGAAATGGATGAGAACACAAAAAAATCGGAAAACGAAAGGTCGCCAGGGGAGATCCCGCAAAGTCTTCTGCTATTATTAAGACCTACAGCTGTTATATTCCATCAAAGTACCCACCATATTAGTAGGAGATTGGAATGTCAAGCACCAATCATGGGGGTCCAAGAAGATTAATCAGATTGGTAGCATTCTCTTCAAATTTCTTCAATCCACCACCCTTCAAGTCTTAACACCAAATCAACGAACTCACCGAACTAGTCACCAAGGTGACCTGCTGGATTTCATCATTACAAAGGACATCCCTAATATCACTGCTCCCTTGGTATTTAGGGAACTGGACTCTGATCACTACCCCTTGCTATTCAACATCTTTGGTCACTTTTCAAAGGCAAACAACCCTGAAGGTACTCACACCCTCAACTGTAAGAAATAAAGAGAATTCCTCCAAAATAAATTGACAACTACCACCTTTTATCGGAACCCGTTACCGAAGAGGAAGTTGATGGGCAGAAAGACCTCCTCAACGACCTTCTACATGCAACAAAGGAACGTTACACAACCCTGAAGCCATACAACACCAACTACTAGCCGCTCCCATTCAACACCTCTTTTCAAGACTTCTTCACTCAACGAAACCAGATCCGAAGACTCTTCCAACCAACCAACTTTTGAAACAACTTACGAAGATCACCAGAAACGCCTTAGCCTCACACAAAAATAGGCCATGGAACAACTACCTCTGCACCCTATCTTTCGAAGACAATACCCTGTGGCACTGCAGCAAGAAACTTATCAGACCAAGCTAAAAACGTACCCCAATTGAAGAGAATGGCAAGATTAACTTCGAACCCAAAGAAAAAGCAGAAAAAAATGTATAATACTTGTCAATGAGTGACACTTCCAAACAATATCCGTATGACATGGAGGTTGAGATAACTAAAACTCTACTACCATACCTGTCACATGGTGACTCAACTCTAACTAACAAAAGTGAGGTAAAAGACATCATCCAAGATCTTCCAAGCAACAAAGCGCCAGGCCATTATAACTTCACCAACAAAATCGTCAAAATAACAGCCGAACTTTCTCAATTTCTGGCGATCCTAACCAATCTCTTCTATTCATGCCTTACCCACAGCTACTTCCCCGACAACTGGAAGCTTGGACATGTAGTGGTCATACCAAAACCAGATAAGGACAGCCGCAAATGCAAAATCACAGACCCATCACACTCCTCTCGTCACTATCAAAAGTATACGAGAAAATCATTCTTAAAAGATTAATAGCTTACTCACAGGAGAAAACGATCATCATCGAAGAACAAATGGGTTTCCAAGCACAACTGTCAACATCGCATGAAATCCTTAGATTATTAGAAAACATCACAAAAGGATTCCTATCCCATAAGAAGACTACACAGGTGGTATTGTTCGACATAGAAAAGGCGTTTGATTGAGTTTGGCACCAAGGCATTGTCTACAAACTCAAATCCTACCAGTTCCCGACACACCTGGTCAAGATCACCCTAAATCTCCTGCGAAACAGACTCATTTAGGTAAAAATGAATGGCATCCTCTCCACACCAAAGCTAATAACAGCCGGCGTCCCCCAGGGAAGCATCCTTAGCCCTTTTCTATTTAAGATCTTCATCAACGATCTACCAATGCAAGATAATATCCATCTGTATTTGTAAGCAGACGACCATCTCCTGTGCAAGACATCGGGCAAACAGTGCAATAGAACAAACAAGTTCTAACTATATTACATAACTTAACAAAGAAGACCTGTAAATAGTTAGGTTAAGTCTTAGGTTAGGTCATCTAGAATTATGTAGGTTTAGAATATAATATGAACCTTTACTTATATAATAATATATGGAGTACTACCTTGAGTGAGAGAGTCTTATTTTGGGGGTTTGATCTACCTAGACCCATAAAGCCTTCTACTGGGACACTGGGCAAACAGGACAACACGGTCTGTCCGAACTCATTTACCTGAAGATACATTTGACACACATCCGGTTCCACAGTAGAAACCGTGGCAGCGGATATTTCCGAAATAGTAACACGGCTGATGGCTCATGACACTGATTCGTCACCATGATTCTTAAACAAACTGTTTTAGAGATAGAAATAAAATATAATTTCTTAATTTAATAGGATATTCATTAAAAAACTGATACCATTTTGAGAATTGGCATTTCAAGGATTACAAGAAGATTTAATGCAAAATCATCAACAAAAATCAGCGCAATTAGTAATCGAAATACTTGTCACCTTTAAATCCGTCAAAAATAACATAAAAGAACATCGACTATTAGTGTAAGAATCACGGCAGACCGGTAAATTTCAACTTCATATTGACTTATTTGATATCCATCCACTATAACAAAGAACTCGGTGTTGGGCAATACTCATCTTAGTAGAAAAACAACTCACGCACTAAACCGATATAATGAGTTACCCCCATTAGTTCAGTTTATTTAAAATGACTTTTACTCCTTACAAATAAAACTGTTATTTTTCGTTTCAACGGCAGGAATGAATAAATCTTTGAGGAGGAAGTAGAGCAAATGCGATTTCCGCTTTTCTTATTTTTCTAATACGTGAGCGTGCCTTTTGGGAGGACATGGTCGGCGAGTAAAGCCAAAAGAGGCTGGAGGAAGGCCAACAGAGATGTACAAGAGCCTTTTCCGATAACTATGTCTGTTTTTGGCCACGGAAAGCTGTTAATTTCAAACGCACACGTTATTTCTAGAGTAATTGGCCCTTCGATGCTGCGAACGCCTTCCGTTGACTGAATTTAACATTCTATGAGCCTATTTAGAATAAGAACATCTAAAGGTCTTTGCATTCATTTATTTGCGATTTTGCGAGATAAAGTTGCAGTTCGAGCATTTCATTCACCCACCAACTTCTTCTGTTCTCCGTTAAATATAATAAAGATTAAATAAATACACTCTGTTAGCATAAGTTACACTTAAAATTCAACTCATCTTCCTTCATTCAGCTTCTTGCCCTTCTCTTGGAGGACTGTTCTAACGACCAAGAGAGCTAAAGTGGCTGGATCTAACCGTACTAGGGAAACCTCAGTGCGGTAGCCGTCTGTGGGGCGGCCAATCTGAGGGTCACGTTGTAAACAAGACTAAACAAACGGTGTCGATTGACTGGAAAAAGTGTGATTCAGCGACGACTTATAGGGGAGGGAGTTTAGAAAGTGTTGGTATCGAAGAAGAGGTGCAACATGTGAAGAATTGTTAAAAGTGTTTCGACGGCTGAGGTCACTTCGGACTTGCTCACGCAATCGAGCGTAATCGAGCCTGGGACCGCTCTCACACACCAACTTGATTATCCTGGACCCCGCAACTTTAACATCCAAAGGCTGTATGAGAACAGTAAAGAGGGCAAGGAGTGGCGATGCCATAGTTATTTTCGGAAGACCAATCAGATGGAGTTGTATTTCCGTTCAACAAGGACGCCAGGGGGAGGGGGCAATGACCAGGCAATGGAACTGAACACTGAGCAAGCAAACAAATTTCTGGTCAATAAAAATGAGAAAGACATGCAATGAAAACCTTTACAATATCGATTTTGACACTGCGTTTCGATTTAGACGAAGTTTGATTGGTGGTTCAGGAGGTTGAAAAATACGCAAATTTTCCAATTTTCGTCTGAATTAGCGTTAGTTTTGCTACAATAATTGAGTGAAACCTACAATACACATTTCCCCATGAAAGTATACTCACACGACAATTTGTATTATCCGAGATAAAAACACATTGCAACTTCGTCCAGTACTGGAAACCCTCTCGTGCAAGTGTGAAGGAACCTATGACTCGCCTAGTAGGTTCATTTTCTATGATTTTCTTTTCATCTTCTAGTTCATCGAGTCTTTTCAATATTTCTCTGAAAAATTACGAAAGAGTACTACGTTTATATTATACGTACTCTTTCCCCACTAACTTTTGGCGCGTGGGAGTCAATTACAAAATACAGAGGGTAAAATACTTACCTACTAAGAATTCTTAAGGTTTTTTTACTCTGTTTCAGCAAATTTGACGCTACAGGTAACCTCGTATTCACTAGTAGCACACTATAGAGAAGGTAGCTTAAATATCCTCTGTAATGCCCACTTTTTACTCTGGGCTATTTTCTTTGGCAAAAACGACTTTCTCTCCCGTAGTGATGAATTTGTCCGTTTTCATTCGTCTCATTTCTTTGCGCCACTGGCGTGGCATAGAAGGAGGCCGACGGGGCGTTTGCCCAGGGCATCCACTTGGATGGGACATCCAAACAGTGCGGGAAAAAGGAAGAAATTTTTAGTTTACGTTTCCAAAATCGTTCTTGATATTTTGGAATGGACATTTAAGATTTTAGGATTCTGAGGAAGGTTTGATTTCTTCGATCACCAGTCCTCCTGCGTTTTGAGTCAATTTTATGAATTAGATTGTTACCCGCGATTGTTCCGTAAGAATAAAAAGTTTTTCAGATTGATTTTTCCCAACTATTGAGTGTTTCCGAGAGGAATGTTGATGGTGGCGATATGTACAACTTCTTTTCGATTATATCGTTTTTATTAAAGTGAAGAATTTTTAAACAATTTTTGTAACAGAGTAAAATTAAAATATTAAAATAAAAAATGTTCTAACAAGTAACAGATTATAGTGCGTCCGTCAGTCCCTCGACACACGATTGAGACGACTTCGTCGAAATGAATAATTTGAACTGAAAATACTGTTCTCCTAAAGCGATTTCCCACGTAATGGGTAAATCGGAATTATCCATCTTTTTTCAAATAGGACACGGTTGAGTTGGAGAAGAACACTCTCAGGTCATGTCGATAATTCAGTCTAACACAATAAACTTTGCCCTCAGGAAAGGAAGCGTTTGGACTCCTTTGCTGGTTCGTTTACAGGAAAAACCACTTTTTTTTAGCTTTAAAATACCTAAAAAAAGCTTAATCTTCTCTTTCCTTGTGTCTTTCATCTCTTCTGAACCAAAACAAAGGGAAAATCAAACGATTCTTCCTTGACTATCAGATTTAATAATGAATTTGATAATGGATAGAGTACTCATGGTACTCAAATACAAGAATACTTGACTATATTTTTATTAATTTTATTGCTTAAGCGTATCAACCTCAGAATAAATTCGACGGAGCGGCGATTTACTTTGTAGTATTCCATGACAGGTTGTTGAAAAAATCACCACATTTCAAGGGAAACTGGTGATTTTTTCAACAACGTATCAACCTCAATACCTAGAGATGGCTAACATTGCCTCAAAAACATGTTACAAATAGATTATGATAAATGATATTTCACGGTTATAAACGAAAATAAATACTTTTTGAATCGACGACCAATGAGATAGCAGAATTCACTCTCATCATCTGCCCATGCATCTGCTGCCCATTTTCCTCCAATGAACACAATTCGCGCAAATATTTTGCTTACAGCCCATGAAACGAGAAAGATAAGTGCCTATTGCTTTCCACGATTTGGGCTGAAAAATATTTTCACGGCGAAGGAATATATCGTGCACGATAGTCACAATTTCCTCGGAAAAATTGATAGCCGAAGTGGAAAACTATTTATATGTGGGCTCTGCAACAAATTTTTCCTTGAAATGGAAAGAAAGGAACAAAATTCAGAAAAGGAAAAGAAATCCCTTGAATTCCCACTGTTTTTATACATTCGTGGAATGGAACGATGAGGTGAACGAAGCCTAAAGACTGAAAGCTTTCCACTGATACTTGCAATTACACACAAAACACTATTTCACGTTTTAATTAATCGAAGTGAAAGACGAACGAGGCGAATCATTATCATGCAAACTCACTTTCATTGCCGTCACCTCGAAGACCGGAGTTAGATTTAGAAAATGGGTTTGGGTGATCTAGTGCAAGTTGGGGCGCACCCAGGAAAAATCCCGAGGAAGAATGGACTTGAAAAAAGTCTGACGGTACCGGGAATCAAACCCGCTCTGTTAGCCATGCGAAAGACAATAATGCACAGATTTCGAACCCCCTTCGTCTATTCACATTATTTCTCCATACTTTTCTTTCATCTCATGTTTTTGGACATATCCATGCATTTCCTCGCATTTTCTTTTATAATTAATGTTCTTCGACAGCTGAGGTCATTTCGTTCCCTCACCGAGAGTCGAACCAGAGATCCCATTCACCAACGGCGAACGCGTTGCACACTTGACAAAAGCCTTAATTTGTTAGTCAAACACACAATACCACATCATCCACCTTATGCTTCACCGGACTTACCTCTGTATGGATTTTGATCTTGAGCCAATTTTATTTCCACCGCTTTACTTCTCTGTCATCCTAATTTTATCCTTTTTTGCTCCAAATTATACGAAACTCATTTCACATCGGCCTTTCTTTCAATCCCATATCTGACTCCAATGACTTGTGCAAGCGAGATCGGTTCCACGTCCGTTACAAAGGCTCGATGGGCCGAGAGGAATAATTAATTTATTCAAAAGTTTAAACAAACGCGTACACCAAAAAATTACTTCGATACGAAATATGGGAATTCCTTTTTCTCCATCCGATGAAAATAAATGTTCGCTCGATTGGAAATTGCAGAATTCATGGAATACGGCTCAAATTAAAAACCGCATATGCTAGCAGTGACGCGTTGCTCTTCTTCTTCTCCTGCACTTAATTTCGATGCTTATTCACCCTCTTTAACAATCCTTCTCGAAAAAAATGGAGCATCATGACGTCAGATGTTAATAAGTAATCGTTGTTCCGGCGCTTCGCTGAGACGCAATAAAATCGAATTGTTTTTCATTCCGGTGTTTCAATGCCAAATCGTTCGAACCGGATTTCATTTTTCGCTCCAATCATTGAAATCCAAAGAAAAATTGTGCCTTTCCAAAATTAGTTTCTTTGTGTATAAATTTAGCCAAATGCGCAACAGTGAATTAAAGTTCATGATGATAATTTCCAAAATTAAAGAAATGATGGTCATAATATTGGATCAAATAAGTTATAAAGAAATTATATATTTTAACTTGTTTAAGTCGCCGTTGCGCATTTTTAGTAATCCATTTACACTTTGTTCAAACCGAAATCTGGAACGGAATAAAAAATGCTTTCTGTTCAAGAGTTCGACAATTATTTTTCTGATTTGTTTTTCAGTTCGAAACAGCTTCGAAATCTTCGAAATATTCGTCTTTTTTCGAAATATAACCGAAACTGCGCTGCGATCTCATCGAACGATCTCAAATAATTGAAAATTATGGGCGAAATTTTATTGATAATCCCATTGATATAGGATACCATACAATTTGGGCAATATATATCATCATAATGGTTGCGAAATCCTGTTTAAGTGGAGGTTAGGGTGCGTCGACAGCTGAGGTCATTTTGCACCAAATGCTGTTTTAAATTATAACCTTTCTTATGGTTCTCTGTAACTTCATATTAACCACATTTTCAAATAAAGAGCAGTTACCTTTGTACGTACACGATGGAAATTCAAAAAGCAATTATATTATCCTATTATCGAAAACGATATTTGTGTGAGACCTCTAATTCCTTACCTGAACCGTAGGAAATGGGTTAGATACACATGTTAGAGAGCCAATAATAATTTTCGTCTGAAGTAACCGATAGTTTATGCTTCCAGCATTGGTTAGAGTTGATACATTTGGAAATTCATCGTGAAAATTCCATGGCAACCGATTCAATGAAGAACATGAAAGCCTCGCACTAAAGGTGAGCTTCTGCCGTTCCGGAGGCACGAAAAACGTATCGAGAAGTCTCATCGGAACGAAAAATATTCGTCGGCGAACACGCGAATCGTTTTTAAATGAAAATGTGATAAATGGGAAGTGAGCTTAAACGTATTCATGATAAAGACAATGCATCAGCGCGGGATTTGTCCAAAGATATTATGCGGGAGAGAGGAGCGGAGGATTTAGAGAAGACCATATGACGCTTATAGGCCGTTCGAGAAGTAATCGTTGATTTACGATTATATTATGCACACTAAAATATAAGGAGATGGAATTGGTGAAACGAATTTCGGAATTTCCATTATCCATGGATCACCAAAATAGTTATTGAATAAGTGTGTTATGATCGATAGTTTATCGCAGCTCGTTTTTATGTTTCAGTAAATCGGCCCAATTGCTCGTATTTAGAGCAAAGAAGGATGTCTATGAGTATGGCAGTACGATTCACATGCATAATTTAGCAATGCAAGTCAACTCATTCATTAAAATACGCAAACGCCTTATCTACCATTAAAAAACCTAAACTAAAGTATTAAAAAAAACTTAAAAGTATTTAATGTTCTCTTTCGATAAACGGGTAATGTACCATTCCTCAATAAAGCTTCTCACACTGTTTCAACACTTAATTTATAAATAAGCAGAATAATGAGCAAGTTTTAGGATTAATATATTATTTTTTATCGTTAAAGTTATTTATTGAGATTTCAACAAGTGTATTGAATGATCGGTGCTTACGTAAAGGCGGTCTTCATCTGATTCTGCTGCGAACCAATACATTAGGGAAAGCAATTGACGGAATAATCAGAGCTTGCAGGAACTTGGGAAACTAAGTAAGGTAAGAGCCGGTGGCCAAAGTCTGAATCCTACCAATGCAAATTTAACAACATGTATATCTACTAATGAATTTCGAAATCCTCTCATTGCAAATAATAGCAAATTAGGTAAACTAAAGTTAATACACCTCAATATACAGTGTTTAAGAAACAAAATTAATGAACTGATTGTGGCAATAGACAATGAGACCCCTGATATTCTATGTTTCACAGAGCATTGGCTCAAAGTCTCTGAAATAGAGAACTCTGTCTTGGCAAGATATAAACTCGTGTTTGCTTTTACTTTAATTGCAAAAATGGTGGTGCTGCCATATTTGCTAATAATAATTCCAGGTATTGGAACTTCTAGTTAAAAAGAACCCTTCCACTGTATATTACGAATTCAAAAAAACGTTCAGTTGATGAAAATCTACATAGCTTGATTTATAGGCTTAGTAATATTGATTGATCAGTAGTATATGAAAAAGTAGTTTTTTTTACTGTTCTTTTCATTTTAAGTGATTCATGTTAATAGTTCTTTCCAATCAAGAAATACAAACACTTCATAAATTCAAAACCTGTATGGGCTACACCACAACTGCAGACCCTTGGTTCTCATCTCAGGTAGACACATAAAGATTTAACGCAAAATGACAATAAAGAATCAAAGAAGAATAAAAATCCAATATGAAAGCCTAAAGTCAAAAATAAGAAAAGCCAATGGGGATTGCAATGATCGATTCATCTCAAATTCAAGCAGCATTTCCAAAGCTTCATGACACATACGAGTAATAAAAGACGCTATCAAAATAAAGAAAGATAACCTAACGATGACTATAACGATGAACTAACATTAACGATGCATTATATATATTGATCTATCTAGGAATATCACATACATATATACTCCTCCAATATCTCTAAATCTACTCATTTTTTGTCCTTGTTGAATATTGCAAAATTGGATATCACATGAGTAATCAACATACGACCTGGCGAGCCCGGAGACAGCCGAACTTGAATAATAATTTGTAATTTCCCCCGAATTAAGGCGTTCTTCTCCCCAATTTTCTCAACTCCTTACACTTCGTACACAAATTTTCTGAATTTAGCAACTTTTCATTACTTATTTTCTTTTATTGTTTAATGCCAGCAGCTCTGCGTAGTGTTAATCGTTTCGTCTCGAGATATTTAGAAATATTATCTTTCTCTAAAGATACCATCAACTAATTTCGATTATTCTTTCGTAGAAATCGCGTTAAATCATCCAAAATTATATCTCAAGGAAGAGCCAGTTCTACGTTGATCAAATAACACATTTGTCCTCTTCACTGACGAAGAATACATATTCTGCAAGCAGTGCTTTGAATAGCCTCACGGAATGCATTACTCTTGGAATGGACAACTGCCGGAACCATGTGTTCGGAAGTTGGCAACCCCAACGGATTCAAGAAGTTCGGCATTAAATGTCGCATGAAGGTAATTAAAAGTTAATACATGCAACAGCCCATAGTTTTCGATCCGTAGAAACTAAGCGGTTGGTTCGAAGTTAGACGAATCCCTAAACATTAAAACCTATGAAGTAGCCAATCACCTCGATGTTCATAAGGTGGTTCTGAAGAATTTCCGAAATTTTTATTTCTCCCTGTATTTTTGCAAAATACTATAATTTATTAAAATATTGATAACATTTTCCATGCAGTAAGTTTCGCATATTGTCGTCCAGGATTTGCAGTGAGTCATCACTGATATCAATGCACGATTCTTACGCCTGATTTACCGATATCGTAGTAGTAGTAATGTTGAATGTTGTTAAATGCTTCGACATCTGAGGTCATTCCGCATGAAGGCCTCCACCTGGAATCGAACCCGGGACCGCTTTCACCGAATCTGAACACGTTGCCCACTTGGCTATCCGGAAGCCGTTTACCCTTATCGTAAGCTATTGAAATAATTTGGATATTTAAACTTAATATGAATTTTTCGCAGTAGTTTTATGTTCTATACCATAAAGTAAGACTATCAGTCGTATGATTATTGGTATATTTTTACGTTAAGGATGACAGAACCTAATATCATCAAAGATGACAAATCAAGACACATAGGTCACCAAAAACTAATCTTTAATTCTAGTCCACAATGTTTGTCCAGAATATAAAACGTTTCTATATTTAAGATAAATTTTAAATTTAAAAGTATTGGAAGTAATCTTCAACACACTCATTATATTCCTAACCTTTGATTTATCTATCGAATTATTAGTGCCCCACATGCGCCGTTTTGGCTACCAAGTACATAATTTAGAAAAGCCTCACATTTGCCTGCAGAACATTTGACTGCTCCACGATCGAAAGGCGATGAAAGAAACGCTATTTTACGAAGTAAAACTAGAAGCTCATTTCGAGGCGATTTTCCGAAAATAAGGAATCGCCTGTTCTTTGATAGAATCGTAAAGTATGTAATCTTAAATTCAGAATTCAAGGACGCCATGACGATGGCGATTGTAGCGCCACCAACGGCTTATCTTGTATACCCATTAGCCTTTATCTGATCCTTGGTAGGGGGTTATAAGTTTCCATTAGAGATGGGCTTCCTCCCGCCTAATTAAATTCTGAAATCGAGTCACAAGTTAAGAGATAAGAAAAGGGGGCCCCAAAGTGGAGGATGATTCATAGACGCTTTTTCAGTCAGAGATGTAATTTGTGTTAGCGCCAATCAAAAGGGTTTCCGCTTTAAACACTCATCGAATTCTCAAAACAATAGAGAAGAGAGAAAGATTGCTTTTATTGGGATTACTTAGATCTGGTGGACTAGTTAAGCGGTTCTAGATTAACGATTTCAAAATCAAAATATTTTAATTTCATAAAGTTAGTCGTATAAATTCGTGATGTAAATCATTTAATTTTCATAATGTGAATAACTTTATTTTATCTTTAGTTTAAAGGAATATTCAGCTATTTTACCTCGAGTGATTTGTGGGAATTGTGGTATTACATTCAATCTCTCCTAATAAATTCATGTACTATTCATGTTACTTGATAATTGCTTACAATGAGATGCGCGGATTTCTCATAAACCAAATGACATAGCGTCGACAGTGGGTTCAGATTTGGATGAGACATTTGACGAGGGCATTGAAGAATAACAACGAAGCATTCGCTTTCCTTAAGAGGGTTACATCAATTACTATTTTGAAAAACCATTACCTTTTAATGTCCGCAAAGCCATTTCACTAGAGCCAAGCATTTCAAGTGAGATACATCGATTTTAAGAATAAGAATTAACAAAAAAATCATTCTTTACAATTTTCGAGGGACTTTTGATAAGATTTCACAGCTCACCCCCTAATACCCTCTAATAAATTATTCGCTAACGAATTGTTTAAAGCTTCGGAAGTGTTTGCTGCCGATATTCCGATGAAGCGCACATATTCCACGCTTTCAATCGTTGTCCTTGCATTTCATTGCATGATTTGTGTTGGAGAGCAACTATTTCGACCATCAAAACCTTACCAAAAGATTCGGTAACCTGTATTTATAAAAAAGTTACTAATGGTACCACATTTCAAACGCTTTCCCCTAATAATTTACATTTCAAGGGTTCTTAAAGGTAATTTTTAATAACTTCATTTTTAATTTTTACACAAAAGCATCTGTTTGTACTCCGTCACAAGGCTACACCCTTCCGTTTATAATGTCGAGGGGAAGAGAAGATGTGCTTCTTGCGTAGCATCTGTAATGATACCAAAGTCTCTCCGATCCTGCATGAAGAAACAGATGAATTCAGGATTGAAAAGGGAGTTCGACAAGGTGATTGCCTATCGCCCATCCACAGCAGTTCTGGAGGACGTACGATATTTAAAACCCTAGACTGGGAGAAGAAGGGTATTAGGATAAATGGGGAGTATATCAGTCACCTGCGTTTTGCAGATGATGTATCTCTTCGCATCTTCGCTCTTCGCATCCAACGCAGAAGAACTAACTTCAAGAACTTAGCACACTTAGCAGAAAGAAATATAGGATGAACTTAACGAAATCAAAGGCAAAATAAATTGTTTTGTAGTCCAAGTAACGATAAAACTTTAAGATTCTTTTGGGTACCTATTTAGAAAGTATATGTCAACAACAGGAAAGAGCAGCAGAATTCATATGAAGTGAAACGTTTGTGCTAAACGCAGCAATAATCAAACGACCATAGACAACGCAAGAAGTTTGAAGACGTTTAACGTATGGAATTATAAGAAGAGAAAGAAAAGTTCTTTGGCAGAAATGTTCTGGCATTCATCATCTAGTTCTCACTTTTCAGAAAAGATGTCCGCCATATACACGAATGTGAAATTGATAGCATATATACTATACTGAAAATGCTTTCCACAGGCTGCGTTTCAATAAGGCACGTTTTTGTGGATCACAGCAGCCAAAGGAACAATCCACCGCAACACGTTTTCGGGTATTAAATTTGGTAATTTCGAAGATTAAACGACTGCGAAACTTTTCGCCCACTGTCACGGATTCATTTAAACTGTTCGTGGAGAAAGAAATACTTTTGCAAATTAGGAAATGAGTTTCGCCTACCTTTTAAATTTAGATTCCTCGAAAGATTCGCGGATGAAAAGTTGACAGTTTCGATTGGCAAACGAAAGAGAAGCTCATTAGTGATTCAATCATTGTCCATGGAAAGCGACCCGCACGTCCTCAGCGCTATCTCGCGGTCATTTTCGCAACTATGCCTCCGAAAAGGGGATGGATAAGGGGTTGGCCGAGGGAGCGGAGCACTAATTGGGGAATTCGATTAGGTGTACGATATAAATGAAAGGGACGCAGATAGAATTCAATGCAGAGACGTTGCGGGAGGTGGTTTTCACTTGTTTAAATCCACGGGTTTTTTCATTAAATGCTGAGAGGGAGCTCTTCCCAGTTTATTTAGTTTGTCCTCTTTCTTTTGTCTTTGTTTGTGGCGTTGCCACGAAAGGAGCAGCACTTGTACGAAATAAAAAAGAGCGAGATGGAATAATCTCTAGCTGACGAAGCAATAGAGTATTACGAGTAAATTACGTTCCATCACTACGTTCGAACTAAGGATAGTTAATTAATATTTACAGCTGCAGACGCATCGTTGGTAAAAATTATTCAAATTACGATTCATATAAAGCGGAATAAACTCGAGACAAGTCCGTTTACTTACTTACCTCTTGAAGAAAAGGGTGAAGAATGTTTAGAGGGTGAGGAGATGATACTAAATGGCGAAAAAATAATTTATTTGAAAAAAATGGGAGAAAACATTTCCCAATTTGGAAAGTTTCGCGATCCTCGCGTATATGGCGTGGTTGCCTAACTCCGCATTTCAGTTGCTAATTTTACGTTATAAAATGTCTAGTTTTGTCAACGGTCGGACACGTGTCTATTATTTTTGAGCAAGGAACACACACTGAAAGTTTCGCGCGAATCCGTTTCCCACAGAAGTGGTACTCCACTTGTAAGTTACAAGCTAGAAACGGCTCGTCTCCTCTAATTTATATTTTTTTCATCCCCTGTTGATTTCTCCGATTCCTTACTCCCCTTCCCCTTGAGCTCCTCTTCGTGGGATTCCGCGCACGTCCAATGACGGAAATTAAAAGGGCTCTCTTTTGCTGCCGACAGAGATAACTGTAATAAAAATGGTTGTCCATATAGAATAGAATCGCCGAGTCTTATATACATTTGTTAGAGAAGGCGGAAAAGTGACACGGATGCTAATTGATTTTCATGTGCAGAAAGAATACAGAATCAACATCGAGGGATAAACAAGAAAGATAGGGGCTTCCAGTTAATGAGGTAGCTGCCACAAGCCGCAGTTTGTTAAGAACACTCCTACGTAGTGTATAAGAGAGACCGGCAACGGTTGTGTACAGCGTTTCTCTATTCGGTCTCGCAGTTTAACAACTTCGGCGCGGACTAATGTTCCTTAGCGACATATTCGTCGCAGCAAACAATTTATTGATCGTAGCAACGCAGCTGCATTAGCGATGGACCGGGGATTAGAAGAAGCAGCGGTCAGCGAGCGATACGAGTTTTCTCACAGAAGTTTTTCGTCACTCTCCGAAGATTGATAAACCCTCAAGAAAGAGCTAAAACGATACTATAAAGCAAAGGGGCGTTGTTAAAAATATGAACATAAAACAGGTAATAGAGGAACCGTAGAAATAGTAAGAGCACTTGAATCCGCACGCAGTAAAAAGCAAATATTCGACTTACATATATGGAGTGGAATCCAAAAGAAAGATTCTTCTTTCATAATCTTTCATAGCGATGAAAGCTAAATGTAGTCAAGAAGAGTCTTACGATGCATTTAGGACTTGAGTAAGGTTGTGTCCACAAAAATTGAAATGACCGAATGCAAGCATTTAAAAATTGCCAAAAGCAGGTCCACTTGTCCAGGGAATTTTGATGTAAGTGCCCTTTTTGTTAAGTGAATGAAGTTCAGAGTCTATTTCCTATGTTAAATAATTTGTAATAGAGAGTCGAGGGTGGCAGTAGATTTCAGTGGGACTGCAATTTAGGAGAAACGCTTTATTATGAGAAGAGCCAATGTTATTGCTAATGGTTCCGCAGTAAACGTCACAGCGCTTATGATCCTATTATGGAATGAGATCACCGCGCAAGCATATACTTTGTAAGATCTTTGATTTTCTACTGGGTGCCCATTCAGATGATTAAATAGGTGGTCTAGAGTAGAATCTCCACATCCGAATACACATTGGATTGTACAGAAAAGGTTTTTACGCTATAAACTCTTTGCAATTTGCCAGTTCACCAGCTTTTACGTTGCTTTGGAAAGGCGGCAGGCGATAGAGATGATTTAGTAATTACTAGGATATTTCTTTGCCTTGTTTGTGTAGTGGTATGAATATGGACTCCTTCCAAGAGAGAGGGCATATGTTTTCCTTCCTGACCTAATTAAAGGTCTGCAGAAGCTCGCTCAAGGCCTGTCCAAAGTTGAACTCATGGTGAACATTCAGATGTGGGCTTTCGCTATCGCCAATTCCCCCGCAGTAAAAGGGAGGACTTTGCGTTCTTGTGGTGTTCTCGGAAATGTAAGTGCATTATTCTCTAGTTTCTCTTTAATGGCATTCAGTTGTAGTAGACGTTTGTGTCAATGTTTGTGTTTTAAATTTATGGCCAATGATGTGCAAATTAAATTTTGCCAGTATTTATTTTCTGCTTACCTCACTGTTCGTCTGGTCTACTCTGATAGATCGGAATGTCTAATGGCGTAGAATACATTCTAGACATTTAAGGACCTTTCTCCACTTTCTAATCTCTAAGTCTCTGCAGACTTCACTTCAGCTGTGCGAGGTGGCACGGGGCCTAGGTGCATCTATGGTGACTTAATTAATTTATTATTAATGGTGTATTAATTAACGCCATCTAAATTATTGGCATGTGAAAAATTAACACAGTTTTTATAACTGTCAATCTGCTTTGCGGCTAGTTCTTCTCCGTAGTTTATTAAAACTGGTTCTCGTCTTTTGCCTTTTAATAAAGGAGGGAATCAGTCACTCCTACAAAGATCATTCTGGCCAGATAATGTGATTTTCGATGTCAAGCCGAGCACATACGTAGGTCCATTGCGTAGAATTCCCCATTATAAAATTTAAAACGTGTCCACTCTCCATTATTTGTTAAAAGTACGCTAGAATAGTCTCAATGCAATAAAATCCCCTTCCCACGGGTATGCACCTTGTTGTGGTGAGGAGGCTTGTGCGCCACAATGATGCTCAGAGCTATGCCGGCGGTAGTTTAACTACTGGTAGGGCCTCCCTTGCTGGACAGATCTGAGAGGAGGGGCTAGACTAAAACACACCCACGCCGATAAGGCAGGCTAGTAACCTACTTAGGGGCGTTAAAAATTATTACTCATAGTACCAGTACAAAGCCTCGGATTAGGACGGATTTAACGGAAATTAACCACGCTAAAAAGGACAACGACAACAAGGAAAAGGACAAACGATTTGGAGGAAGAAAGACAAACTTAGAATAGGAACATGGAATATTCAGTCATTGAAAGACAAAGAACAGGAATTAATGGAAGAACTTCAAAGTCATCAAATCTCAATATGTGCGTTACAAGAAACAAAGAAGAAAGGGAAAGGCCAGAGAGAGTATTTTCTCATCTACAGGGGGTTGAAAAATCAGTGAGAGACAAAGCAGGAGTTGCAATAATCATTCATAAAAATTATATAAAATATAAAGAAGAATGCCGATACATGTCAGAAAGGATAGTTGCAATAAAAATGAAAACCAATCATCAAAAATTAATGGACCAGGAGATTGTAAGCCAAAAGTTGACAAAGAAGAGTTTTATGATAATCTACAAGATGCTATCAACACCATACCCCCTGATGTGTTAATAATATTAATGGGGGATTTTAATGCTCGTATTGGATAATTCATCGTTTCTGGAGTTAAACAACAGTTCAATGAAGAATTTCTAAATGATAATGGTGAAGTGATGATCAACTTCCGCAACGAAATGAGAGTTAGTAACACCTTCTACGATCATAAAGATCAATATAAATAAACGTTTCAAAATAGTAGAGCCCAGAAATCAATCATAGATTATATAGTCTCTAACAGGAATATTCAATCGAATATTAATAAAATAAAATAAAAATCGAGTCTAGTAAAAACTGTATTAGAGGGAATGGTGGAGGGAGTACGATACAGAGGGAGGCCAAGGGAAGAATATCTAGCACAAGTGAGAATGGATGCAGGAGCATCATCCTATGAAGAAATGAAAAGGAAGGCTCAGAAAAGAGACGAATGGAGATCTATATTCAAACCAATCTAAGGATTGTTAACTACAAGAAGAAGAAGAACAGGAATATACACCCATTATCAGTACTGGATGTTAAAAACATAAACTCGGCAAATGTAGGAAGTGATCATAGCTTATTAATAGGCAAATTCAGGCTAAAAATACTAACGCATTAGAAAAATATCAAAGCATCTGCAAATGAACAGAAGTTCAACATTGAATCACTCTGGAACGAATCAACCAAGGAACTTTACCAGAGACTGCAGTGAAAATCGAAGGAATAAAATATAGGAGGATAATAGCGTAGACCAGACCTGGGAAAAGTTTAAAGAAAACATGTAAAACATGGGAAACATGTAAAACATGTAAACATGGGAAAAAAACTTGTAAAAAACCTTGGTTCTCCAAATACATAAAGGATAAATGTAAAGAAAAAAGAAAGGCCCATGTGACTTATAAATATCTCAGAATACAAGAGTCCCTTGAAAATTATAAAAATCAGAAATGAAACAAACTCTTTAGTTAACAAACTGAAGAAGCAACAGTGGAAATAATTTTCGAGATGAACGGAAAGCGATTTCCATGGACTGCAGAAACAAATATAGAGGATGATTAGGAAACAAAGAAAGGAAGTCAATGACCTTATAGAAGTTAGTCACATAACAGAAGAAGTATGGGTGTCATATATAAATGCACTATTTGAAGGAAGATCGAATTCATTCCACGAGAGCGCCCTAAATACTAATGTCAACAACAATGATATATATAGTGTGCCGATTTTCAGTTGCCCATTTACAAGTAGCAAATTTTCAAGTAGCTGACAAAATGTCTACCACAAAATGTCTACGACAAAAATTCCTACGATCCAAAAGTCCTACGACCAGCAGACCTTCGTCCAGCAGGCCTCGGTTCTCTCCTGTCGTAACCAGTTGTCCCAGGTAAGTGTACTCTGAACAAACATCAAAGGGTACCTCTTGTGGCATCCTTGCAGATGCTGCGTAAAAGTTGGATGTACTTGGCATCCATCCCTTGTTTCCCCAGTTCTTCCAGTGTGGAGGAGGTACTTACCGAGTCAAAGGCCTGTGCATAGTCCACGAAGCAGAGTACTAGTGGCATCTCGTATTCGTTCATTCTGCTGATAATTTCTGCGTGTGGATGTGGTCCATAGTGCTGAATCCCTTGCGAATTCCAGCTTGATCTCTGGGCTGGGCAGCTGCCAGGGATGTCTTCAGACGTGCAGCTATTACTCTCACGAATGTTTTGTAAATAACAGGAAGGAGGCTGATGGGGCGGTAGTTCTTCAAATCTTCCTTGCTTCCTTTCTTGTGCAAAAGG
>KZ309165.1:150398-169686 GCA_000376725.2 Ladona fulva | reverse complement strand
AGTATTTTTCCTCCACGAATCCACAGGAAGGCATATTTCTTAGTTTTTTTCGCTTCTCTCGCTGCATTTAAGACCTTGCGTCTACCAAAACATAACGACTCGTTAATGTATATCTGGAGATCAGACGGTGGGATACCTTCAACGGTTAAATGCCGTGAAGAGAAATCCCTTTTGAGTCTACGCTTAGCCAGTAAATTCTCCTTTACTTGAAGGCTGTTGAATCTTACATGTATGCTTCCAAAGGTGTCATTAGACTTAGGCTTAGATCGGTAACAGTAGTCTATATTGTTTGCATTCAACTGCATACCTAAATCGGATGCTATATTACACACTAGCAAAGGCAAATTTTCATTTTGTAGTTTAGGGACACCATGAATCTCTACATTATTTGCTAACATTCTTTGTTCTAGGTCATCTGAACGATCTAGAACATCAGAGAGTTTCTTTTTTAGAGAAAGATTTTCAGCTTTCAAAGATTCAATTTCCTCACAAAACTCTTTCAATTTTCTAGTTTGTTCTTCAATAATTTTAACACTTTCATCAAATCTTTCATAAAGTTTATTTATCGAATCACCTAGGTTTCTCTCAGTCTCTTTTAGGTCTTCCTTGATGACACTGACTAAAATAAATAGATCATCTAGGGATTTACCCTCAGATACACTACTGCTCGCCATAGTCACCTTGTCAGAATGCAGACTTCTTCTATGTGCTTTTTGGCAGACACTACACTTCCATGACTGTTTGCTGCTTACAATACCCTCTATATCTTCTTTACTCAAGGGATTCTCAAGGCAATGCCCATGGAAGCTACTCCGACATCCAGAGCAAGAGATGTGGATGGTGTTGCGAGTTGTCTTGCGGCATACGAAACACTGACTCATGATGTAATACAACTTCACACTACAATCACCAATAGCACTTCTTAACAAAAAACTCTTTGCATTAACTGCAGAATCAACACACTTAATGAAAGTAAGAGAGACTGTGCATAATCACAGTGGGCAACGCATGACCTTGAAGAAGTCGCAGAGAGTGGAAGGACATCCGCACTCGACGAGAGCTCAACACTGATTGATTCTAAGACAATTATTGCATAACTACGCTAGGACAGGAGAAATTTCTCTCTGACCCTCTTCATACTCTTGTTGTTCTCTATAGCTTCTTGCACAATTCTTTCGTTAAAATTCCTTACATCTTCCTTCATCGCCTCTCTGATAGCCTTGCATAGCTCGAAATATTCAATATTGTCCTTTGGCAAGTCTGAGTGCTTCAGTTGCTCTCGCTATTTCATCATTTTTTTGGTCCTGTCACTAAACTTATATCTATTGCACCGGTCAGGGTGGATCTGGAACATAAGACTTCCGGAGAATCCACTCCGACTGTGCATTGAATTATTTTCGTGGTCTAGCAGTGGGATATCACGAGACAGATAGACAAGACATCAAATAAATCCACCATGTAATTAACTAATAGTTTCAAGCAATAATTAACATAAGTAATATCATCAAATAATTTAATATGGACAATTGGAACTGGTCCTGATAATTACACAGATCAAATATTATCATATGCGATACGGTCGATAAACAAAGGTTGAAATATATAATAACTTACCTGAAGAATACATTCGCCAATAACTTGTTGGTCTTAACACAAAATATCTTCTTCAATTTTCGGCGTTGATGTCTCCTCAAGGTGACTCACGTTGAAGCCTCACGTCTGTCGTCTCGAAGCGTCGAGCTCGAACTACGTGTGTTCTTTCACGAGGCAATTAGGAGTAGTGCGGAAAACAAAGGAATTTGGAAATTCGCAATTTTGGCAGGAATCAAACGGCGGCCAATAACCTTTCCTGAAATGATCGGAACTGTCCGTGGCAGGAGGTAGTTCATTCCTCAATCGGGTATTCATACTCGCTGGGTATAAAAATACGAAACCAGAACCAGACCAGAATGATGAAACAGCGAAAGCAACTGAAGCACTCAGACTTGCCAAAGGAAAATATCGAATATGTCGAGCTATGCAAGTCTATCAGAGTGGCGATGAAGGAAGATGTAAGGAATTTTAACGAAAGAATTGTACAAGAAGCTATAGAGAACAACAAGAGTATGAAGAGGGTCAGACGACGCCTAGCAATGGGAAAGAAACAAATCTTGGTCGTCCAGAAAGAAGATGGCACAACAACTTCCAATAGACAAGCAATACTGAGGACAGTAACCGAATACTTCACCAACTTATACAAGAAGACAGAAAATGTTGAAGAGGAAAACCAAGAAGAAACACAAAACTCAGAAAATCCCCCCTCTATTCTCCCAGAAGAAGTAACAGAGGCCATCAAGAAGATGAAGAATGGAAAGGCAGGAGGAGCTGATGGAGTTTTAGCAGAATATCTGAAACTTGGTGTTACAGAAATTTCTCCTGTCCTAGCGCAGTTATTCACTAATTGCCTTAGACAAGGGAGAATTCCGAAGGAATGGAACCATGCAAAGATTGTCCTTTTGCACAAGAAAGGAAGCAAGGAAGATTTGAAGAACTACCGCCCCATCAGCCTCCTTCCTGTTATTTACAAAACGTTCATGAGAGTAATAGCTGCACGTCTGAAGACGTCCCTGGCAGCTGCCCAGCCCAGAGAACAAGCTGGATTTCGCAAGGGATTCAGCACTATGGACCACATCCACACGCTGCAAGAAATTATCAGCAAAATGAACGAATACGAGATGCCACTAGTACTCTGCTTCGTGGATTATGCCCAGGCCTTTGACTCGGTAAGTACCTCCTCCACACTGGAGGCACTGGGGAAACAAGGGATAGATACAAAGTACATCCAACTTCTACGCAGCATCTACAAGGACGCCACAGCCTCTGTAATGCTGCATGAAGAAACAGAGGAATTCCGGATTGAGAAGGGAGTGAGACAAGGCGACTGCCTTTCACCAATTCTTTTTACAGCCGTTCTGGAAGAAGTCTTTAAAACCTTAGACTGGGAGGAAAGAGGCCTACGGATCAATGGAGAGCACATCAGTCATTTGCGTTTCGCAGATGATATAGTACTCTTCGCAACCAACGGTGAAGATCTAGCATCAAGACTTCAAGAACTGAACGCGGCTGGGCAGAAAATAGGACTCAGGATAAACTTATCGAAAACTAAGGTAATGTATAATTCTTTTGCAGCACAAGTACCAATCCTACTACAAGAGGTACCCATTGATGTTTGTTCAGAGTACACTTACCTGGGACAACTGGTTACGACAGGAGAGAAAAACAGGATTAATGAAGTGAATCGAAGAATGAAACTAGGCTGGAGTGCCTTCGGAAGAAACGCCCATATTCTGAAGTCGAAAATGCCAATGGTCTTGAAGAGAAAGGTCTTCAACCAATGCATTCTACCAGTTTTGACATATGGAAGTGAAACATGGGTGTTAAACGCAGCAATAACCCAGCGACTTCAGACTACACAAAGAAGTATGGAACGATGTATGCTTGGAATCACAAGAAGAGACAGGAAACGCAACACCTGGGTTAGGAAGATAACAGGAGTGACAGACATCATAGATAAGGTAAGATCACTGAAATGGATGTGGGCAGGCCATGTTGCAAGGAGAAACGACAACCGATGGACATCAGCAGTTCTGAACTGGATACCAAGAGACGTGAAGAGACCAAGAAGAAGACCAAGGGACCGATGGAACAGAGACATCATTCAGTATTTAGGGGTAACATGGCAACGAGAGGCTCAGAATAGAGATAATTGGAAAGCGCTTGTAGAGGGGTACATCCGACGTCGGATTGAAAATGGCTGATGATGATGATGATATATATATATATTTATTTATTTATGTATTTATTTGTGTATGCATGTATAGAAACATAATAAATCCTGCTACATTTGTGTTGAGGTATTGTGTGAGAAGGGGATCGTTTTCCTAAGCAACTTTTGGGTCAACAAAACTTGCAATTACCGACTCAAAAACAACACGCGATTTATCTTCGGAATTAGAGAACGGAAATTCGGAACGAAAAAAAAAACAGTAATAAATTACAAATTTAACGTATAAGTTAATCACTCGATGGCTCATAGTTGTGACTTATACATCGTTCTCTATCTATTAGCAGAAATGTACTATGATATTTCGAGAGAAAAAATTCTTTTTCCCGAAACAACGCATTGCCATGGCTTCCAATTAGTCGTAATGAAATATTAGCAAAAACCCTCTATGGAGTGGAAACTTAATCTTAAACATCTATCAATAATTAAGTTTTTTGCCTACTTTTCATTAACATATTCTATCGAAACTCTACACTTGGAGAAGTGGAAACAAGTACAAGTTGCACTACCACGCACACACTGCCACTTGAAGGATTGCTAATTAAACCCTATTGTAAATCCAAAGAATTCCCTTGAATAAACGAAAAACCGTCCCTGATTTGTTATGCAATTTCATCCTCACTCGAATATAACTATAATTGAGTACTGAGGGTACTGAATTGCAGAAATTAATGCTTAAAGAGGTATTTGAGTACTGGTGCTACGTCTGGGAATCCGAAAGAATTGTTTACGAAGCATAAGTAATGCAAAACATAGGCTCAAAAACAGAACGCGCAGAAGGGAAATGAAAGTGAAGTCGGAGAATATCTACATCTTTGTGAGAATAAAAAGAATTGAATAGTAGTTTCAAAATATCTTTTTTTTTTCAAAAAATTTCAAAAAAAATCAAAAAATGAATATTTCCTTCAACTCTTTTACACCAGTGCTACCGAACTTATAGGATGCTGACGTGTTATAGGATGATGAAGTGTTAGTTTTCTACATGAATTCTATAACGGTTATTAAAGAAATCTACTCTGGAAAAATTAATATCTACAGCACTGAAAATCTTCATTATAGTGAAATACATAATATTTAATTGAAATTGGCCTTATCCGAACAGGAAATGCAAAAATTAACCAAAAATCAGTTTTCTGTTATTTATTTAGAGAACTAAAAAAATTATAGCATGATGATAATATTACTATAAATTAACCCCCCAAAAGTAAATCATAAGGAAAAGTGTTTTTAACAATTTTCCTTATGATTACTTTTGTCCCAGCGAATCCCAAAAACAATCACAACGATCATAGAAATCCCAACGAATGACAATTGTTAGAAGTCCTACGACAGCTGAGTTCATTTCGCACGTTGGCCCTCACCGGGAACCGAACCCGGGACCACTTTCACCGAAGTTCCACTCCGGGAGCCCAGTAAACATGTAATGGTGTCAGAAATTGATTTACATTTTTTCTCTAAGTTCAATGCGCCATTTCGGCGGATACGCCATAGTTTGGCAATTCCTGGAATAAAATAAATAACAGCCATAGAGCATAGGTATTAGCCATAGAGCATATTAGCCATAGAGCATATTAGCCATAGAGCATATTAGCCATAGAGCATATTAGCCATAGAGCATATTAGCCATAGAGCATATCAGCTTCTTAAGCTCGTTTCATATTATGCTCGTTTTCAATCCATTTGATTTTTCTGAAGGGGATTTTTTCAACATCTCTTGTACAAATCGCTGCGTCGAATTGAAGAGCGATTCGCATTTTTCAGATTGATAGTGTGTATGTTAGGCAGTTTTGTTACAATCAAGTAAGGTGATATAAAAAGGCGAGAAATAAAGACACTCACTTGTACGTGGACAGAAAAGGAAAATATTTTGGGAAATTAAAGGTGATATTAGTAAAAATCAAGTTACAAAGAAATTTATTTTCTCTACGTGTTGAACGGGTTAACACTAGGTAACCGTGTAGATTTACACCTGTATTATCTTTTGAGGACTTTATTTGGTTAACTTTCTTCTGCTTTCAGTTTAAATCCTTCGTCTGCGTATTGCATCCATACGTTTGTCCGTCAATGAAATGTCACAGGTGATGAAACGACAAAATACACATTACCTTAATTCATTACTCCGTTGGTTACATTATCTATCTAATGTTTACTTGAAAATATTGTTCGTGAAGATTTAGCATAGTATCTCACAACTTGTCGCCATGATTCCATGGCTGCTCAGAGTCCTTTTTTAGAGATGAGTTTTGCCCACTGAAAATCGGGTTGCGTTCTAAGGCCTCCATTTTTTTATCAGAATTGAGAGTAAGTAAACATGGTGCGGTTACTTTTAAAATATGTGGCCTGAAGGTGTTATTCAGAAATATATTTCTAAATGTGTCGCATAGATGGCAGCTAAGCGTAAAAAAATGGAAACCAAGAACTAGAACGCAGCTCGTATTTTCTGGAACTAAAAACAAAAGTTTAATCATGATAGCGCTACTAGATTTGTAACGAAATGGAAGGAAAAAACACAAGATAAAAGGCGAAAGATGTAACAGTTTCTGTAAACGGTGTAACTTCCTGAGGACATTGATGAAGTAAGTGGTCTGAGAATAAAGCGAACAAATCTCAGATGACATTTTTCTCCCTTTGGCCGTCCAATTCGACGTCAGCCAATGATCTGCTGAAAATCTGAATGGACGAAGGACTTTTCCATTCCGATTGGTTCAATTCCAGACCACCTCTGCTGCTGACACCCGACTCAATGGTCGCGCTCGAATGGGGCCCCCGCTTTTGTGGGCTCACTTTTCCATTTCGCACCCTCTTATATTCCGGAGAAAAATTTGAATTTCTAATACCAATCAGAAGGGAAGTCGTGTCGGGAAGTCCATGGGGATCTCTCCTTGTATTTTGACGAAAGAAAGGCGAAATTCTGCGCTTTTGGGGGAGCCGAAGAGTGTATTGATTTGGAATGCGATGTTTGAGAAGAAGCGAAACAAAATGTTGAGCGTGACGGCGAATTATTCATTCACGACAAACTTCGCTTAACACCCTATGCACTTCTTGAGGACATTATAATCAGAAGAATCAATACTTTACGAAGGAAATAAACTCTGACTATTACTACTGGTCTGCCTCATTACTGGTTGTAGAAACAGGAAGATAATGAAATATTGCCTCTGGAACTTAGTTGCACGTAGTTATTTCTATCAACACCTAAAATAGAAGTTAATATTATGGTCAAATTATATTCTCGTTCTTATTTGAAACTTACAAATGTGATCAGCTTCAGTTATCCCTTATTTGGAAATCAAATACATCGCCAACTCCTTCAACAAGAGAGGGAGATGCCATTGTAAATCACATTCTATGTTTTTCGATTCACACTCCATCCTAACATTCAATTTATTAAAATTGTTTTACAAGGATGGCTTACTCACAGAAGTAATTTGCTTTAATCAGTTAAATACCATATATTCCTAAATCTAACAATGAGACCCAAATATTTCGCGCGGCTTATATTTGCGGTATAAATGCATGATATTAAAGGATGTGTTACAGAGAAAGTTTACTCTTCCTATGAAGTTATCGATTGCTATGATTCCCGTCCCTCCACCCAATCCATCGCAAGCACGCGTTGGACGAATTGAGTGCGTGCAATCGCGTTATTATTTCCCCCCTCGTACTTGACTTCCAAACTCGAAAGCGTCTTAGGTTGGACGTTAAAGATTTGAGACAAAGTGAAACTAATACAAATTACTCAAAAGTCACGCCATTTAGGCAAACGATGGAATTGTTAGGAGATGAGATGTAATTTAGGAAATCCCAGGAAAGACCCAGATTTATGAAGGAAGCCGAAAAATTCACATTCCCCTGCCACACGCCTGCGCAGGTGGCAGGGGAATCTTAACATCTTACTAATAATTTTCAATAAAACTTTAATAAATTTTAAAAATGAAGGTCTCCCGGGTAGCAAAGTGGGCAACTTCAATGAAAGCGGTGCCGAGTTCACTTCCTGGTGAGGGCCTTCGTGCGAAATAGCCTAAGCAGTCGAATCACTTTAGCAATACTACTAAAGATGATGAAAAATAATAAAGCACGAAAAGGATTAAAGGAATGTTTCCAAATGAAAGCAATGAAATGTCCAAGAAAAAGTAGAGGAAAATGTCATTTCGCACACGACAACGGTCATTGAACGAGTAATTCGGTACATTCCCGATATTTAAAAGTTTGTTTATTTTTGTCGATATTTTTATTGATGGTGCTGTTGTATATTTTTTATTAAAAATTATTACCCTTTAGTTAAAATAGGATAGTATTTTAATGTATTTAGAAGAAGAACTGGTTAAAGCTGAGGATGAACTGCTACTATGAACTATTAAAGAAGGTTCTTTTGCAACTATTTTAGTATTTGACACAGAATACATTCATTTGCCTTTAATTTTAATAGTTTTTCATAAACTAATTCCGGATAATGTTTTAAGAAACTTCACTATATATGAATCTGCCTTAGCAATCTGTGATACGTATTTAGAATTTCAGCAATTTCAATTTAGAATGTCCATTCGATGACGTAAAAGTGATGTCTGGAGGCGGTGACTCTCTTAAATTACTCTTAAGTGAGTTTTCTCAGGAAAATGTAATAGAAATTGCGCCGATAGAGGTACTGCGTTCAATATAACCCGGTAAATAGTAAATCGATCTCGTGAGAAGAGATACATTAAATGCGTTTCTGACGTATTCGTAAATTGCAGAAGTGTATTAATATTCGTTTGATCTGAGATTCCCTGCATAAATCACTATCCATTATGCAAGTTAAAATGGCAACTGAATCACACGATCGCATAATATTCATTAGATGTGACAGAAATCGTCAAACAACACAAATAGCATTTCTTTAATTCGTTTCCTGATGTTTCCTAGATTCATTACCAGCTGTTTGGTTAAATTGGTAATACACAAGCCGTTGATTCTCAACAGGAAAATTAGAGATAAGATTAAATATAGTAGTCATATTTGTACATAAGAGAAACTAAAATCTCACTTAAATTAGTACAACTAGGGACAAGTTACTGAGTACCACACTGATTGCAACTCGTTTGACTCTCTGAAAATAAAATAGATAGCCAATGTAGCAAATGAAACATGAAATTTCGTTATTGTGTACTCTACATTCTTCTATGAAATGAGAAGGCAATTGATAAAAGTGAGCTAAAATGCATTAAGCCGGATTCAACAATTTGCTTCGGTACCGGTTGGTTACAACCTCGAATTTTCAAAAAATGCTCGTGTATTTTATCGAAATTCTCACACTTTCGAAACGAAAATATTTTTGGTCGTACGTGCGTGAGGTCCAGGGAAAAGAGCAAACGGTAGGATCGTTGAAAGATAAAAGCGGTAATGTAATTAACGATGCAAAGGGCAAGGCAAATATCTTAAATGAGTTTTTCCGTAGCGTTTTCACGTCTAACAACACATTAGAACCTATACATAATTTTGATACGCCTGAAGCAATGTCGAAAATCTCCATCGGAGAAGACGGAATCATTAAGTTGTTGCGACAGCTCAAACCGAATAAAGCCCCTGGCCCCGAAGATATACCAGCTCGAGTATTCAAGGAAGTAGCAGAGAGCGCGGCACCTTTTCTTAAAGTTATATTCGATAAATCTATGACCGAAGGTAAGGTCCCGAAAGATTGGAAAATTGCGAATGTCACTCCTATATTTAAAAGCGGCTTAAAGGAGGATCCAGCGAATTACAGGCCTATCTCCTTAACATCACTGAGCGGTAAAATAATGGAACATATAATTGCTAGTTCCCTAATGAGTTTTCTCGAAACGTCCAATTTTATAGCTAGGCACCAACATGGTTTTCGTAAGACTCGATCATGCGAGACTCAGCTGGCATTATTAGTCCACGATGTCCTGAAATCTGCGGAAAATAAAAAGCAAGTCGATGCGATATTTTTAGATTTTCGGAAAGCATTCGACAAGGTCCCCCATCAAAAATTATTGTACAAATTAAAACTTGCGGGCATCAATGCAGAAGTAATAGAGTGGATAAAAGACTTCCTCTCCGACAGAGAGCAACGCGTAGTACTTGATGGAATTAGCTCCAACCTAGTTAAGGTAACCTCAGGCGTCCCGCAGGGAAGCGTAATCGGGCCGATACTGTTTTTAATATATATCAACGATCTTAGCAAAATAATCGATAGTAAAGTTAGGATATTTGCGGACGATACGGTAATTTACAGAGAGATTGAGAGAGAAGAGGATAGATTGATCCTTTCGAATGACTTAAATAAAATTGCAAAATGGTGCGATGATTGGCAATTGGAGCTAAATGTAGATAAATGTTCAGTAATTAACTTCTTTGAAAGAAAATCGATAACTAAAGATTACTCGTATAGCCTCCAAGGGAAAAACTTAATAACGGAAGAATCGGTGAAATATCTAGGAGTGACCCTTACTAATAACTTATCATGGAGTGCCCACATCCATAACATATGTGGAAAGGCTTTTAAGAAACTCGGTTTTGTTAAGAGAATAGTCGGAAGAAGCGAAGAAAAAGTCCGCGAGCGTTGTTACTTCGCGTTAGTCAGGCCTCACCTTGAGTATGCATGTAGTATATGGGACCCAGCCGACAAGTGCTGTATTCGAGAAATAGAAAAGGTGCAACGAAAAGCGATACGTTTCGTGAAGAATTGCTATGATAAATCAGTAAGCGTTACTGAGATGCTCAAGAACGCGGGATGGGAATCATTAGAAAAAAGAAGATTAACACTAAGGATAAATTTATTAAATAAGTTCAGAGAAACCACGTTCTCGGAAGACGTCGCGGACATAATGCGCCCTCCCTGCTATATAGGCCGCTCCGATACAGCGAGGAAAATAAGAGAAATAGATGCGAAAACGAACCGATTCAAGAATTCGTTTTTTCCGCGAACGATACGCGAAAGTAATCGACTAGGTAAATAGAGTCTTGGTGCATGCACCCCCTGCCACACGCCGAAAGGTGGTTAGCAGGGTATACACATAGACATAGACATAGACAAAATATTGTTCCACGGCCAAAATAAGAATTTTGATTCAACTTCCCTTCTTTTGGTGCTTGTCTCGATTTTATACAGCATTATTTCTAATTTTGCGGATGAAATAGACCCTGCAAGCGACCACATTTAGTGTTACACTCATTTGTTATGGATACAGTTTTAAACGTCTAGAGTCGAACCGAGGACAGTTGAATAAAAAGTAGCCTATTACCTGTCCGGGAAAGACATTTAACAATCTTCAAAATTTTAATATCAATTAGGACGTGGTCTACCTCAAAAATAAATCTTAATTCATTTCACATGCCGAGCTATACCTACTTAGCTTTTGAGAAAGAATGAAATGAAAGATATTTCAAATATTCCCTGAGTAATTTATACGGGGGCATTTAGAAAGCATAGAATCGAACCCAGGGACGTTATGAGAGGATATTCAAATTCCGTTTCAGAAGCATCTCCAGAAACTTTCCCTTGCGTTTCATGGCGACACCATATCGAGAAGTACTTCAAAATAGGATCCGATTTTTCTGAATATGTCATACGGAAGAATACTTAACCTGCCCTGGCATCGAACCGTTGATCAATTTGGAAACGGTAAATGAGTATTAAACATGGTCGCAAATCCTATTCACATATCGAATTATAATTATGTAAATTTTCATAAGGGTCCCCCGAAATATATTTAAGAGCCGACATGCGCATTTTAAATGGACGAACATTGAACCGTCCTAGCATCGAACCTGGAGTTATTTTCAGGGGAACCCTATTCTCCACCACTCACAAAAGGTTTACAGAAATTTTCAAATAGAGAAACATTAGAGTCTGCTATTTCAGCAATTTTAATCTTACAAATGTACTGGGGTGCACCAAGGACAAAATTCCTACATTCATCTACATTTCTACATTCATCTACATCTACATTAATACCCTACAAGCCGCCATTCGGCGTGTGGCAGGGGGTGAAAACACCAAGAGTTCGGACTATTTTTTTAACCTAATGTTATCGCGTACCGTTCGCGGAAAGAATGAGTCCTTAACACGACTATTCCAAGCATCTATTTCCCTTATTTTACGCTCATTGTCGGATCGGCCAAATGGCAGAAGGGGGTCGCATAATATTCATTACGTTACACAAATCTGGCATCTATCAGATCACTTGTTCGGAATGCGATCTAAAGTACATTGGGCAAACAAGGAGGAGGGTCATTACAAGGTTTAATGATTATTTATCACATTTCAAAGCAGATTTTCTAATTCCAGTGTTGCCAGGCATATAATGGAGCATGCATTTCAGTGGCCGATTTAAAATTAATTTGCAGCATTCATTCTGGTTTTAACGCTTGGGAAAATTTATATATCTATAAAATTAGTAAGTACGTAATGAACTCTTAGATTTTGACCCAAAATTATATGTATTACTGGATTCCGCGTGTCTTTGATCTCTTTTGTTTTTTTCTGGGTTCTCCCACGTTTTTACTTCAGTTGCCTTTTGCCCCTGAAGATGCTCTCTTACGGAGCGAAATGGGCATTGGGTTTCTCGTTGGTATTTGTAGTTTTGGTGACTCTTGATAAATATCGGAATGTGCCCATATGAATTTTCGAATTTCGAATGTATTTAAACGGAAAAGTACCCTTTTTGAGACCTGGCTGATAAGACTCATAATACTCAGGATCGATCTCTCACTTTTCCTCTTTTGTGGTGGCCACGGTCAATACGTAAATAAATCGACCCGTCAGTGACTCTTTTCGTTTAGGCTGCGTGTCCGTATCCAGCGTATATTCAAATATATCCTGATTAGCGTCTTTATCTATTGGATATGATATCATTAAATATTTTGTTTACAAACTCTTCATTGTTTGCTAGTATTTATCATGCAATACGTTTACATAACGAAAGCAGTATAATAAGAGCGGAATGAAAATACAATAATTATTATTATAATAATAAAATGTCTTTATTTAAGGGCGATATTGAGACTTCTCTTAACATCAAACCCTTAATATTAATAATGAACTCCAGAATATGAGAGTTTTGAAAACTGAGGCCAAAGTAAGGAAGAGTACTAATATAAATCGGGAAACTGATTCGGAATTCATGACGGAAATTTTTGAATTTAATTTTGGTAACGAAATGTAAAAATAATTCTGTTCGTATCTTTAATTTTGTCTCAGTAAAGAAATGCCGCCGGTGTCGCACAAATGATGAGCATTCATTACAAATTAACTTTTTTAATAGTTCAATTCATAAATTTAATGACATAACCATAATTACATTCATCATAAAAGTTTTACCAAAACATCATTTGAACTTGCGTTATGTGTCTATCATTAGTTTGACTTCTAATCACGGAACAAGCCACACTTTTCTTCTGACCAAGCTAGATGGTACTAGAAGAGAGTGATGCTGCATAATTTTCTAACTTAACTTAATTTGGAGGAATGTTTCTACTCAATAAGAATGTAATCTCATTTATACCAATGTTTATCTTAAACATTACTTTTACATTTTCAACTCATTTAATAACAGGACATTGGTTTATAAATATTTACGTTGCTCAGGGGTTCGACTCCGGGTCTTTTCCAAGATGAAAATAATTTTGATAACTGTTTCTAGCACGTAGAAATCTAACGCAGTTTACCGCGCGTTTCTAAATCTAACCGTTTCCGAGATACAGAGGCGGACAAACAGACAAACGGACGGACACTTCGGAAATTATATATAAATATGTTAATATTGTGCATTTATCATAATTACAGACTATGCAACACAAGCAAATTTATACTTAAAGCTTCACGTTGAAGTAATAATGAATTAGATTTTGCGGGTGTTGCCGTCATAGTTTATTTAGCAAGAAAATTGTGGCCTTTGTAACAACGGAATTTATAGCAAGAATTGATAATATAAAATAAAGAAACGACTCAAACAATTTAAAAGATAGGAGTTTGATAATTTGAAAGAAACCCATACAGTGATGAGGAAATTAATACTAAAGGAAATGCATTATTTATTTCCAAAATCGTCACAAACATCCAGTCATATGACAATTAAGTGAGGTAAGTCAGATAAATTCCGGTTAGGCGGGACGTTGACCTTAGTGTTGGAAGGCATTCTATTTATTTCTCTACCGACATCGACAAATTTAGGTGATTGTCAATCAATTCGATGCCTTTTTTCATCCCCAGAAAATCCTACTTTCCTTAGCGGAGCTTCCACTTAAGTGATACTTGTACAAAGTTATTGTTTTCCATTCCTATTTAGAATAAATTCCACAATTCCTTTTAAGGTTATCAGAATCGCAAACGAATGGACAATAGTTAATTTCTGGAAGGGCCGTCATAAAGAAGGAATTGAAATTTAGTTCCCGATTAATACGCCCGACAGAATACCAAACACCTTAATTTCTGATGGGTCTTAAATCGATCTAGCGAATCTCAACTGGCATTATTAGTACACGATATCCTAAAATCTGCCGAAAATAAAAGGCAAGTCGACGCGGTATTTTTAGATTTTCGGAAGGCATTCGAAAAGATCCCCTATCATTAATTATTGTTAAATTCATAAGTTGCAGGAATCAATGCAGAGGTTGTAAACTAGATAAAGGACATTCTCTCCGTCAGAGAGAAACGCGTAGTGCTGGACGAGAAGCACTTAAGAAACTCGGCTTCGTTAAGATAACAGTCGGTTGGAGTGATGGCAAATTTCGCGAGAGATGTTATTTTGTTCTCATCTTGAGTATGCGTGTAGTGTATAAGTGTTGTATTCATGAATTAGAAAAGATGCAGCGAAAGGCGATACGTTCTGTGAAGTATTGCAACCATAAATCAGTGAGCGTCACTCAGATGCTCCAGAACGCAAAATGGGAATCTTTGGAAGTTAGAAGACTTCAATAAAGATCAATTTACTGGACAAATTCAGAGAGAGCACGTTCGGAGATGATGTAGCAGATATAATTAGTTCACCATGCTATTCACCGGTCGTTCCGATAATGAGAGAAAGATCAGAGAAATAGATGCCAGAACCAATAGATTCAAGAACTCGTTTCTTCCGCGAACGATACCCGAAAATTCGAGTAATCGACTGAGGAAATAGAGTCATGGTGCATGCACCCCCTGCCACACCCCGAAAGGCAGCTTGGAGGGTACTCACTTAGACATAAAGATAGACGAATGGGCGGAGGTGAAAATGAGGGAAAAAGGACGACACTGAGACTCGAATCTCCCGCGGATGTTCTAACCAATTGAGCTATTAAGAATCTCAGTTGGAATGAATCTTGCTGGGTATGCACTGTGGAAACATCCTTTGAAGTGCAAATAGCCTTGGTTCGATTCCCAGGCTTATTCACCTCCTTTTCTTCTTTTTCTTGCCGTTGAAAGTCACTCATTAATCACTTTCCTCATCAGTTGTGTCTGCATGAATGGGTCCCATAAAATGTTTTTCGCATCAACAGTTCCGCCGTCGTTACCCTCGATGGTCCTAAGAGCGCCATTTAAGCGATGGCCCAGATTGGTTGACCATAAACGTTTGACATCACAATTTGGACACCGACAAACACTTGGCGCAAGAACAAACACGGGCAGCCATTAATGTGCTTTTAAGCTCGTGTTTAACTTTGCCTCTCTCCAGGAAATAGCCCTTCCTCGCGCCTCCATTACACTTTCCACGACAACAAACAAAAGACGAACGTCGTCCAGCAAAGAGACAACTCGAGAGCGAAACTTCAATATCTCTTTTGTCTTGTTCGTGTAGAAACTGATGCCACCGCCATAATCACGGAGGATATTAAAATGTCCAGAATCCCGCCTTCGTATATCTCCTCAACATTGATTCTTCCGAATAAGTTTCACTCTTTAAATATCACTTTCCACCCAGGGCAAATGGGCTTGCTCCTTTTCTCTAATTTCTTACGTTATCCTTTGCACAATATTATGCCCAACCATTACGAATTCCTCGCCCTCTCAAATCTGCACCCCCCTCCAAGGGTCATTTCAGATTGTGAAGTGACTCATTCTTAAATCAATGTTTGAATCAATATTCATATAATCAGCGTCCAATGTAAATAATTCAGTACTTCAAACGCATTTTGTAAAAATTTCTTTGATTTAAATTTCGTTGATTTTTCCATACATTCATGTATTTCTAGTGTAAATCTTTCACATATTCTGGTCTTCAATTCACAATAAAATGGTGGTTTGTGAACACATCAATAAGTAAATAG
Organism: Ladona fulva; assembly: GCA_000376725.2. Classification (NCBI taxonomy): domain Eukaryota; kingdom Metazoa; phylum Arthropoda; class Insecta; order Odonata; family Libellulidae; genus Ladona; species Ladona fulva. The sequence continues at coordinate 153,620 of KZ309165.1, read as the reverse complement.
TAAATAGAACAAGTTTCTTCTCTTCATCTATTTACTTGCTTTAGCTAAGGAAGGGCCTTCATACGAGTCTAAGTTATTCATCTACATCTACATAAATACCCTGCAAGCCGCCTTCCGGTGAGTGGCAGGGGGTGTAAACACCAAGAGTAGAATTACCTCTTTAATTTATTGTTAATGCGTATCGTTCGCGGACAAAAAAGATTCCCTAAAACGACTTGTCCTCGCGTCTATTTCTCTTATTTTACGCTCACTGTCGGATCGGCCGAAGTAGCAAAGGGGTCGCATAATACCAATTTCGTCTTCCGAAATTGTATTTCCTCTGAATTTATCTAACAATCGCAGCCTAGCTTCTAATCTCATTTCTTTCAAGGATTCCCAACCTGCGTCTGAGAGCATTTGCATTACACCTGCTTCTCTATCGTAGTACTTTTTAACAAAACGTATCGCTAAAATTAATCTTGTATCGCCTTACGCTGTTCTTTCTCGAGTTCGCGAACGTTCGTTTCATCCGCTGGGTCCCATATACTCGCCGCATATTCCAGATGGGGCCAAACGAACGTGAAATAGCATCGCTCTCTAACTTTTTCATCGCATCTACCTACGATACGCTTTATAAAACAAACTTTTTAGTTGCTTTACCATATATTTTTCGAATATGTGTGCTCCAGTTCAAATTATTGGTAAGGGTGATTCCAAGATATTCTACTGAGTAGACTACATTTAAATTCGTTCCACTAATTTTGTACGGGTGGATCTGACGAATAATTCCTTTCGAAGAAATTACTACAGAAAAATACTACAGAGTATTTATCTACATTAAGATCTAGTCTTAAGATGTATTCTTACATGGAAATCTTTGATGGAGTTTCCCTCTCTTTTGGGCGGGAAAATTAATAATTAAGTTATGCTGTTAGGTCGAATGTTTCCACCTGACCAAATTACATTTATAACAAAAATAAAATAAATGCATGTTCCTGCACTATCAATATATCACGTACAGCGTAGTCATTCCGAAAAACTCACTCCCTCCATCGAGGAGCAAAACATGCAACCAACATTACGGATATTTCTTAATGATACATTGACACCACACCTGTAGCACAATACAGGAAAACAGCCAAACTTTTAATTTTTATCTTTACTTCTTCCCCAAGGTTTCTTTTTGATTAATTTAACTTTTATTGACATCTTAGAGAAATAGCTCTTAAATCATTACATTACGTAAGTGTTTACCTCTAATTTCCTTAATGACTGGAGTGTGTTCTTCTAATGTAATGGCGGAATGCCAGTCCAGTATCTATATAATTAAAAATCCTCAAACGTTTCCCTTCGCAGATTTTACTAACGACCGCTTTCTACTCTATTTTCCCTATTGTGAAGATCAGAGAGAAAAGTACAATTTAATCGTTTCTGAAAGCATTGTAAACTCATTTTCTAATTTCATGCTTATGAAGTAAAAACTATTTACAATAATTTAAATAGTACTTGAGACCTATCATAGGTTTCGGTACCAGGAAACATTTGCATAAAGCACAAGCTCTTTCTCAAATAATTGGGAAGGTTCGCACGGACATCTTTTGGCCGCTGAAAGAACCGCTTTTAGGAAATGATCTTTCAAATCGGATACTTTATTTGTGCCATATCTTTTGTTCTGAAAACAGCTGAATCCGCACCGCCGCTAAGTAATCCTGTGGAGGCGCAACGTATAGAAATGATCCTATTGGTATTTGGGTGGCACAAGATTTTACTGGGGCTGACGGAGCTGCGCCACTTATGTCCAGGAGGGGTTTGAAGTCGCATTTTTCTGATTGTCTTCTTTAAGGGGCGAAATTCGTAATAAACAAAATAATTTCCGAAAACTAAAGTTAAAGGTTGAAAACGGGTTGCGCAGGTAAGTGTGGTCACCGTCCGCATAAACTGATCGAATTTAACTGACATGAGAAATGAGGGCGACGCCGACTGCAGCTGAATGTGAGATCACGCAAAGATCTCCTCTAATCGGATTAAACAATTGCTAATCTATTCCCGAAATCTATCAAATATGCATTCCGCTCACCTTTTTTATTGTATTCCTTTTATGTTATTTCTATTATATCGCTATTTCGAATATCCTTTGGAACTGCTTGGGGTTGGACCTTGGAGAGGTCACCTCTGCACCCACTGTGCACCAACAGATTAGTTCCATTCGAAATGTCATCCTCGGGGTCAGTTGGAATCAAATTTAGCGATATCGTGATTGATATTTTCGCCTTTTGCTACAAGAGAAAATTAAAAATAAAATTGGATCGAAGGTTGGGTAAAATATAGATCCAGCAGGAATCCATTCGTTAGAATCCTCATTATATTTCACAATATCTCATCTAATAAACTTATTCCCCATTTACCATCCGATGATGAATGCATTTTGACCAATATAAATAGCGAATAAGGCATTAAACACTTTTAAATACTATTAAATACTCAAATGTTTTTATAAAAACAGTGCGAATCATTTTCCTGAGAAGGACGAAGTGAAAATGTGGAAGTTCTGTCTATTGTTGCAGGAGCAAGACAATTCTGTTTAGTAGGTTGCGATGATTATCACTGATTAATTCAAATTTATCCTATATTTATTTATTTTTTATATCATTTACGTATGTGTCATTTATTTGGCATTTTGCCACAGCGGCCGAAACGTCGGCCTTAGCCAACGAACTTATTCGTTAGACAACGTGAATTCAACAATGACGAGTGAATTTGACAACGAGAATATATCTTGAAAATCATTCACCGGGAAAATAACAAATCTTTCTGCAAATCGGAAACTGTCTTAAGGAAAATAGCTCCGTGAGTAGGGCACGAACGTAGATCTTACACTTTTTGATTTAAGTTCTAACCATTTAATTACCACTCCGTTTTAGAGTTTCAGTAACGTAATATATACTTCTAATTTCTAACATCATGGAGGGTGACGCTCCGCCGCGCGGATATGGCTCTTGCCTCGCCATTGAATATTGGGTATATAAATCGGCGTCGCAAATTGTCGCAGGATTTTATTTCTGATTCCTATGCAGGAAGCTTCAAAGAACATCGTGGTATACGTTAGCCCGTGTACATCGTGGTACATCACTACTATTTTCCTCGCTTTAGGTGAAAATTTGCCGTAAAATATGGGTTTGCCATTTTGTTGTATAACTTATGCAAATATCCTACTGTGATCATTCAAACCAAGTAACATGAAGC